>JAJOOH010006879.1:0-15303 GCA_029582605.1 Solanum gracilifrons | reverse complement strand
TTTTGGTTTGCTTCCGCCTGTTTATATTGTTATTTGCCTACTCTTGTTTAGTTTCTACCCTCAGACCCATTACTTGTTGTTCTGGGTTACGGGTTGGCTTACCTACTGGTGGGTTATAGTAGGTGCCATCATGACTTGAGAAATCGGGTCGTGACAGTCCACCTTCTGCTGGTATAGTGTAGAAACTTTTCAGCCTTGTAGGATCATCGTTATCGCTAACATATCCCGCCTTGAACTTGTCCATACCATACTTCCATAACAGTGTTGAATATCTATTGCGAAGATAGTCACTCCGAAAACTTATAGATGGAATGCTGATTTCGTCGATCAAATATTCAGTAAAAGCAGCTACATACTTTCCACAATCACTGCAAATAAAAAGTAAATACATTAAAAAAGTGAATTAAATATGTAAGTAAACAAACTATTTTACAATACTAACAGGCTATTGCTTTGTTATTGCATAATGTCTTGAGCATATTCCACCTCAAACGACTGTTGTGGACCCAACAATTCACCAGTTTCCTTATCTTTGTACGCCTCCATTGATGCCCAATCAGTTCTCCCCGTTTTATCAAAGAACCCACTATCATGAAGATAGTTTGGAAGCATTACAGGCAACTGCAATTACATAAATGATTTTTATCAATCATAAAAAAAATATATGATACTAAATAACAAGAAGACATAATATGTACACAAAATCAATTATACTGTATAATTCAATGTGATACAAATATAGGTTCTTTTAGGTATCATGTGGAGACTTATCATTAACTATGATTCACAGTACAAAAATCAAACTAGATGCAAAATTGTTGAATTAAGCAATTTTCTTATATACAGTAATATTCATTTCATTTGATACTAAATAACAACTACTTCATAAGAAAACATAAATTTACACAAATTGAATTGTTCCTTAAATGTACAGTGATTTAAGTACTTAACTTAGATACAGTTCTCTTAACTTTTTATACAATAACAGTTAACAAATAAAATCGCGAAAAAATATTGTATCTGAGAAACAACTACATATTTCACAGATGATACTTAATAAAAAAATAATATTTATCATCATATTTAAGAAAAAAAAACAGGGGTAAGATATATGATAAAAAATGGAAAAAATTGATGCTTACATTTGGTAATGTTGGTCGAACAATGGGAGGGGCAAACCTTTCTACCCTTTTTTGGAGGGTTTTCGGATCTTTTAAAGTAGTTGCATGTACTTTCTTTTTCGGTTTTTTCTTGCTAGAACTTGTATTTGTCATGGTTATCAGAATAGGCAACCTTTTAGAACTGAAACCTTTGTTGTTCGGATCTTCTGAATAAAAAATTAGAGATTAGTTAGATGTTAGATGCATAATGCAAGATAAAACGATTGATACAAAATAAAAGAAAAAAAATGGCGGAAATTACAATGAAGTGATGAGAAACCCTATTTTGAACTCTAAATCCGGTTGAAAAGTGATTGGATTTTTTTCAAATTCAAAATTATTTAAATTTGATAACTAAAATTGTAATGGGAGAGATTGGGGGCGAAATTTAGGGAATGGAAAAGAACTGGTTTTGCTTCAAATTAAACTAATAAAGTATCCGGTTAAGTTGAATTAGGGGAAAATAAGGGAGTAAAAGAGTAGGAAAATATTGAAAATAGGTAAAGAAGTGTTGTGTATTTAAGCAATTTGTCCAATTATTTTTTGGCTACTTAGTGCCAATACTAAGTGCAGATTGTACCTTTGTGTCAATTCCTCAAATGTATATGGGTAACAAGAAAGAACAGAAGACAGATGGGTTATTTTTCGCCCTCCCACTGAAATGTTGTGGATCATAATCCAATTATCCTGTCGTAGGCCCAGACCAATTAATTGGGCTGGTACAATATCATGTGGATAATGGACTTTTGCTATTCCATTTTACAAT
Organism: Solanum gracilifrons; assembly: GCA_029582605.1. Taxonomy (NCBI): domain Eukaryota; kingdom Viridiplantae; phylum Streptophyta; class Magnoliopsida; order Solanales; family Solanaceae; genus Solanum; species Solanum gracilifrons. The sequence goes on along the minus strand of JAJOOH010006879.1, from coordinate 13,377 downwards.
GGGAGAATTTTCGCAAACAGTCAATATAATACATTTAGGAAAAATTACTGAAATACACGTATGAACAACTTTCACATATAATAAATATAAAAATTATATTTGTATGTTATAATTATATTTTGTATAATTGGCTCCATAGCAAATTTTATGTTTGCTATGGAGCTTTTGATTTGTATAATTCGCTAGATACATCAAATTTTATACAAATTGTTCAATTTTGTATAAATTTATTTATACATTGTAATTTGTATAATAAGATATGTATTTGTATAATTATAAGTGTATAGAATGAAAATATTGTATTTGTATTTGTATATACACTTTTATCTCTCTTTATACAAATACAAACGCATTTTATACATTTGTATATCGAATGACTAATTGTATCCCAAATCAGATGGCAAAAAAATGGGATGTTTGCTGCAAATTACAAATAAAATAAGCTATGGCTATAACATTTAATTTGAATTAATAGTTTGTTATTTCATACAATTTCCCCTAAATTTAATTATGTTTCATAACTATAGTTTGCATATTTACAGGTTATAGTTACAGTTTAAGTTGCCTCGTATAATTTGCGGGTGAGTTTGTATTATTGAACTATTTTTGTATAAACTCGAAATAACGAATCTATACAAACACAAACACCTGAACTTTAAACAATTAATATATTATATAAAATTACATTATACAAAAGTTATACAAATTCTGAATTATACAAACTCAATATCTCAGCGCAACTCAGGATTTAAAGACTTCGGGTGCATCAAATATGATCTCCAAGATAAATTTTAAATAAAAATAATAAATAGTGTCTAGCTAGATTCGGATCCTAGTCTCATAAGTAGTTCTTTTGCCTTATACCAACAGTACAAGAACACACCTATGATCCTCATGGGGTGCATTGTTAATTATATTCTAGTTTCTAAATATAGATATACATATATACACATGATATTTTCCGAATTTAACGGGTGCACATGCTCCCCAACTAATTACGGTGGGTCCACCTCTGTTGGTCACAAATAATAATTAACTAAAACTATAGTTACGATAACTAATCAACTAGTATATGTTTGCTTAACTATTTAATTTTCCCTATTATTTAAGTATTTGTAAAGGGAATAATTTATTAGGTTGATTTTTAGCTTGCATTTCATAATTTATTTTTTAAGTGACTTTCATTTTATCTCAATCCTAGCCTATTTTAAGATTTACTTTAATTTGATTTATTGCTTAAATTTTTAAAGCATGATGAATATAACACGGTAACCCAACATTCAGTAAAGCAAATAAATGGATTTTCAGCCTTAATTAATTTGTGCTGGTAAAGTGCCTAATATCCCATACTTGCAGGTATATTATGTGGCAATCTCATGACCGTTTATCTCTAGCTCTGCTAATTTAATTTCCTACGAAACATTGAAAGAGACATAAACATGCGATCCATATATAATATTTTGGTAACTGACTTCAGTAGCTGCAACATTTGTCTACTCATAACTTTGGTTTACTAATGTACAATAAATAAATATATTCATATTCATCAAAAGATAAGTCTCTTTTTAGATGCATTATTGAATAGTCATCAACCAATAGAATCCTAAAGTCTACTTGTAAGGTGGCTGCTGCTTGTCATTTCAATGAACATTGAGAAAGAGGATGAAGAGTACCGAACATTTTTGAGTTTGACACAGTCATTTTATCTATCTATTGGGTTTGGCTTGTCTTCATGTGCTTTACAATAACAATAATATCATATTGAGTATAATTTTGTGAAATACAATTTTGTGAACTGGAGTTTTGAGATAGAATATATACAAGCCTTATTTCTAAGTCAAAACAATTAAAATAGTCAAGAAAAAGAATATACAGAAGTGAAGTCATCACAAAAATTTATCAAATAGTGAACAATAACTATAACAAAATATATCATAATCGAAGTACAAGAAACATCAAACGGTAACAAATGGCTTGATTCACCAATATTAGGTTAATACGCAATTGCCTAAGAACAGAACTTTTTTAAACTTTTCAACAATTCCACTTGTCTGGTAATCCAAATATGTTGATATATTATCGATAGCGATTGTCAAAATTTAAAGCCTAATTCTGAAATATCTATCATATTATAATCTTTGATTTAATAGCTAAAAAAGATGCCACTTGTTTTCCAATTTCCTCTCACGTAGAAATCCTTGTATGACCATTGATTGACCCACCCATAATTGCAATTCCCCTGCCATTTGGACACCACTAGTAGTTGAATTATTGTAAAAATATTTGTCTTTCATCAGTTTCTTGATTGTTTGGCAACTCTGTTGGGACTGTGCAGATTTGATAGAGACCTCCCATCCAATATTTGTAGCCCACTTAGGCTATATTCAAGATCCTCACGTGTTTTTTAATACTCAATTGTATCGACTAACTTCATGAATATACGTTCCATTAATTAAAAAAAGAGTATCTATATGTGAAATCAAGATACTCTCTGTTCAATTCAATCAATATCTGCTTTAACCTTAGTCCTTATGAAGAGTAATACATATAACCTTCCTTTCAATAAATAGATTGTTATTGTCATTGGTCAAATATATTCAAACTACTAGTTTGAACTTTGAAACGTGAATAGATTAAATAATGCTTTTGTTAGTTTATAAAATGAGTTTGAAATAAATTAATTTTGCAATCATAAGATTAAAGAATATTTTGATTTATTTAATATCTTTTTAATTTAAAAATCTTACTTATTTAAAGTTTTTATGAAATCAAAATTAAAATCAGACAGAACCGATTAAATGTTAATAATGAACTCTACCAATAGCATATATGACTTGTCAACAAATGAATTAAAAAAATTAGGCAAGGGACTATACATGTGTCAACAAGTTAAAAAAAGGCTTAATTTTAGCTCCACCTAAAATGCGTAACTCAGCAGGTAAGTCAGCTTCCCACCGGCCCACTGATGCAGCACAAATTTTATGATTATCATTTGTAATTAAGAGAGGACACATGTATGACTACTATAAATACTACCAATATAACCATGACAAACCAAAGCGGCATATTTTTGTTTTCTTTATCATCACTTGCTTGCCTCAAATATTCATCTATCCTTTTTTCCTCAATATATATTTGGATCCATAATGATATATCAACACTCAGAGATGGAGAGTAATCAAGAAAGAGAGATTGAGTATTGTCGTGCTAGGAAAATGAATGCATATATTCATAGCCAAATTATGAGAATTAGAGCAGAGGATTCACAGCTTGGGGAAGATATAGCTAAGAAGCTTAGGCAGAGAGTTGTTGATCAGGATGTTGCTTCTGTTTTTATGTTGTCTAAGCCTATGTTGCCTGCTTCACCACTTGGTGGGAAAACGCCCATTAAGTCTGCTAATTAGGTGCGTTTGACTTGTTTATTTTCCATTTTTTTCTCTGGTCACAGATCCAAAATTTGAAATTAAATGTGTGATATATAGATTTCTACAATTTTTTATAAACGTGGTTTTTGAACTTCTAACATAGCGTCCGATAGGGTTTTAATGGACTTTTTTCTCTTCAATTGAATTCCCTTCGGAACTGGTATCTTCTTACGTTCGAGCATGGGCAGAGCGTTTTTTTTTTTTAAATCTCATTATTATTGTAAGGAATTCGAAAAGACTCTTTCATATTGCACTGGTACTGCATCCTTTAGGAGAAAAAGAAATATCAGACTATATATAATAAATGGTTGAATTCTCTTAATTTTAGGAATTTTTTTTTTGATATAATGACAAAATTGGTTTAGAAATTGCGTTAGGCCGCGGTACATCTCTTTGGTATGACACTCTTGTTTAACATTTTTAACTTTACCACTTCTTGATATATATATCAAAAGAAGGGATTTTAGTAGTTGTATAATTTTTAGGTACTATTTTTTACTGTAGAATCTTTCTTCGCTTACTTGTGATAAATCTTGTAAATTAATTGGAACAGGAAGATTTTCTCTACACTGGGGGGGATACAGGAAAAAGGAATAGAGATGGAGATGGAAGTTCCTTTCTTAACACTTCCCGTTATGTATATTTTGATGTACAGTAGTATAATACGTAGGAAGAAAATAGAGGAAATCTCCAACTCCACTATGTATATTAAAATATTGAAATACCAAAAACGTAGTTGAGAAGCAAAGTATGGTAAATGAAAAAAAAGTTAATGAACACGTATGTGGGATTGTGAAATTGCAATTAGTATGGTGAATGATAATTTCAACGAATATATCAACATCAATGTGTTTGGAAAGAATTGATGACTTGTCCATAAATTAGTCGAGATAGTTGGATAGTTGATAAGACAGAGAGATTAAGAAGTTGAAAATAGCAAACTACATATTCAGATGAAAGTTGAATCAAATACATGAATGAACCTAACTGAATATGAACCACTTCTAATTTTAGGTACCAATGAGACCATTGGCTACATAATCATCCAAGCAAAACATGGAGAAATAAACCTAATACTCTTCATTTTCATCATCTTCACCATCACCAGACTCACATCCAACTTCCTCATAGTCCTTCTCAAGCGCAGCCAAATCTTCTCTAGCCTCAGAGAACTCTCCTTCCTCCATACCTTCACCCACATACCAGTGAACAAAAGCCCTCTTTGCGTACATCAAATCAAACTTGTGGTCAATTCTTGAGAAGACCTCAGCAACACTAGTGGAATTTGAAATCATACAAACAGCTCTCTGCACCTTGGCTAAGTCTCCACCAGGGACAACAGTTGGTGGCTGGTAATTGATACCACATTTGAACCCAGTTGGGCACCAGTCCACAAACTGAATGGTCCTCTTAGTCTTAATTGTGGCTACAGCAGCGTTCACATCCTTGGGCACAACATCACCTCTGTACATCAAACAGCAGGCCATGTATTTCCCATGGCGTGGGTCACACTTGACCATCATAGACGATGGCTCAAAAGCAGTGTTAGTAATTTCAGCAACAGAAAGTTGTTCATGGTAGGCCTTCTCAGCAGAGATCACAGGCGCATATGAAGAAAGCATGAAATGAATCCTTGGGTATGGAACCAAGTTAGTTTGGAACTCATTTACATCCACATTCAAAGCACCATCGAAACGCAGAGAAGCTGTCAGCGATGAGATAACCTACAGAATCGAACAATTGATTAGCCCATCTCTTAAATCAAACAAAACATTTCAAAATAGGAAACAGTGAGATGCTAAAAATACAATACCTGAGAAATAAGCCTGTTAAGATTGGTGTAAGTAGGTCTTTCAATGTCGAGAGATTTACGGCAAATGTCATAAATGGCTTCATTATCCAAAAGGATAGCAACATCAGTGTGCTCAAGAAGCGAGTGTGTTGAGAGCACAGAATTGTAAGGCTCAACTACAGCAGTAGAGACCTGAGGTGAAGGGTAAATGGTGAATCCAAGCTTGGATTTCTTTCCGTAGTCAACAGAAAGCCTCTCAAGAAGTAGAGAACCAAGCCCTGAACCAGTCCCTCCACCAACAGCATGGAACACCAAAAATCCCTGAAGCCCAGTGCAGTTGTCAGCTAACTTCCTTATTCTATCAAGACACAGATCCACAATCTCCTTCCCAACTGTCACCAAAATTAACCAATAAACAACATATAAAACAAAAACGAAATGAACAAATGAAACTCCCTCTTCATGAAGGTTAGGGTTTCGAGTCTTACTTGTATAGTGTCCTCTGGCAAAGTTGTTAGCAGCATCTTCTTTGCCGCTGATGAGCTGTTCAGGGTGGAACAACTGACGGTAAGTTCCTGTCCTCACCTCATCAATAACAGTAGGTTCCAGATCTACAAAGACAGCACGAGGTACATGCTTTCCAGCACCCGTTTCACTGAAAAAAGTGTTGAAAGCATCATCTCCTCCTCCAACAGTGACGTCTCCGGGCATTTGTCCATCAGGCTAGACAAATTATCAAACACAAGCCGGTCAATACAAAAATTCCAAATAGAACTACATCTATTGAAGTAGAGAGATAAGGGGACCAACCTTAATACCGTGTTCGAGGCAGTAAAGCTCCCAACAGGCGTTTCCGACCTGGATTCCGGCCTGACCAATGTGGATGGAGATGCACTCTCTCATTTTCTTTTATGTAAGAAATTGCAGGAAATCGAACTAGAAAAGTAGTTAAGATGTATGAAAATTTATGACAAGAGTGAATTGAATAAGGAACTAGGGTTTGTAAGAAATAGGTTGTTTATATAGGAGAGGGAGGGAAAGAGGAATTATAGCCGGTGGAATTTTGAAATTTGAAATGCTTTCTTTCCAGCTGTTTGTGACCGTTGCCGCTCCTTTACGTTTTCTGGAAAATTTGAATTTTTGGTTTCGTTGGGCCTTACGATACTGGACCGAGCTCATCAAACTATAATAAATGGGCTCGTAGGTTATCTCTATTGGGCCAAATCTTGTGGATTTAGCCAGAGATCTCAGCCCAAACCTTCTATAAAAGCCTAAACCAAAAACTGGAGAGCTATCTTTTTCTCTCTCACACACATTAGTTATTAGACAATGTATTTCTCTCTTTACTTATTATTGGTGAGCAAAAAGTGAAGAGACATAAGATTGTGCATTTAACATGCTTAAAATTATGATACAATTGATTTGTCATTGTCTCATCATCTCTTATCATTCAATTTAAATGATTTGTTCAAATTTTAATTGTTTCACCTTATATGAGAAGCTTAATCTAAATGAATAACAACTATAAACGGCAAAAAAATAGGTTTGGAACAAGGATATGCCGTGGTAAGGCATGTCGGAAGATTTCTTTCTCAATCATGAATCCGAGCTTACTACTTGAATCACGAAAGGCGCTTTTCTCACTATCTATTCAATTTAAAATGCTCACTTATGAAATCAAGCTAATAAGGCCAAACAAAATAAGGATAAGGTCTAGGTTTGATTCTCCTCAAACCTCACTTGTAGAATTTCTCTGCATATGATATTGTTGTTGAGCTCCAGTGAAAAGACTAAATTTGTCCTAATGAAGTTAAATGTAGTTTTGGTTTACTAGTAAATTTAGCCCTATGGACTATACTAATAAAATACAACACAATTTCTCGTAATTCAGTGACCATTCATCAACAAATAAGGCCTAAAACTATTTTGACATGATTGTTCCATGTTAACTTTGAGATGTTTTATTGAGGGATTTCAAAATCCAGTATCCATCATGTTCATTATATGTGGATTAGGTTGGAAAGCTTACCAGAATTAATTTAATGTATCCATATAGGCCTCATTAGAAGAAAAGGCAGTTGTGGTCCAACACAAAATGAATTTAGCTTCACTGTCTATGTTTGTGGTCCAAATGTCTTTATGTCTGTCTCTAATAATCCCATTGCAAACTCATACTTTTATATATCATTGTTCTTCATTATTACTCTCACCTTCTTATTTTCATTGCTCTTATAATCATTTATATGATTACTATCAAAGTCCCTTTTAATTTCATTTGTTTTTTTTTTTGTTGTATAGTTTTTCCTATTTTCCTAGCTTAATTATTAGCCTAGATTTCAGCAGGGAGTAAAGGGAATGAATTGAATGATCAACCGAATCATTATTAATGTAATTAACCTCATCAACCAAATCACTTCATAAGATTGCATGCAAAAATTAAGAAGTGACATATATCCTGTTTGGTTAAGTTTTGTGAAACTTAAAAAGGATTTGTTTTAATAAAAAAAATTATTGGTTTAGAGTGTTAAGGTGTCTAAGGAAGATTGTTTAGGAAAAAATAAATACTTGGAATATATAGTAAAAGAAGATGCTAAATAAAATAGCTTTTTCCTATAAGATCTTTTTGAACTTTGACAAAATACAACTTGTTGTTCTAATATTGGCAAAAACTTCTTTTTAATTTGAAACACAAAAGAGATGCTATAGCACTTTTGGTTCCTCAAATATGAATAAATTTTAATTTTGATTCTTATGATGTATGATTCAAATTTATTTAATCAAAATCCGTGTTTTTGATCCCTTATGTTCTGTTTAGACTATTTTTTAGAAATAAATTACAATCTTCAAACATGGAGTGACAATATAAACTTAACATACACTCAATAGTTAAATGGTGCAACGTACCATTAATCTCTAGGAAATTTTTGATTATTCACAAGAAAGTGAATCAAAAGTGCATATTTTAAGTAATTGAAATTTGATTGTTCTTGATCAAATATTACAAAGAACTTAAATTAGTATTTATTAATTAATCTCTAACTGACGAATCAAAAATGTTATTAGCATAAATGAGCTATATACCTACTATTTTTTAAATTCTTTTTATATGATCGTGGTGTTCGGACCATTTTTCACATACCTCAACTTATTTCAAGAAATACCAGTCATCTCACCCCTCCCACCAACATATCAGGTACCTCTAGTGTTCTCTAGAAACAAAAACAAAAACATTAGGATGAAAATTTTGAAGAGATGAAGGATAAGTGGAAATCTTTGCATGGAGAAAGGAGGATAATATCCACAAAAATAGCACATGGGTAGTACTCTGGTGGGCATGCTAGCTAATTAGAAGAAGCTTAAACTAGTATAAATTATTTCACCGAAACGGATCTTATGTCTCCAAAAGTGACTACAACACAACAAAAGCCACTTCATTTGATTAATAAATCCTTTTACTCAAATACAAAATGGTTTTTTGTTCCTTATAATAATATATCTTTATTTACTATCATTCTAATCTTGACCCTTATAGTCAATAATCACATCTTTTCTAGAGCACCCAACTACATTTAGGATTATAAATTAGCATACCATTTCTCTCTTCTCATGATCTGTAAATTAATTTCATGTTGTTAAATTTTATTATTGAACAAACATTTAATTATAAAAAATTACTTGAACAACAGCCACCATTTGTTGGCGCCGTACTTTTCTTTTCACACTAGCTAATATATAGTTTAATGTATTACTGTGATGAAGAACAGATCATATTTCTCATGATTTGATAGTTTAACTCATAGTTTATACTATAAAAACATTATAATATATTAACCCTTTTGTACTAGAGTTATTGATTCCTTTAAGAATGAGAATCAAGGCAACTAAGAATGTGACATGGTTATCAATGATATTGTGTGAAAATTAAATCCTGAGAGATCAATATTCAAATTTCAGCAAAAATAGTAAACACTAACTTATTATGGGCGAACTTAATTAAAATTTAATGTTTTATGTTAATTTCAGATTAATATTATACTAATAATAAGTGAATTCATAGTTATTTAATTATGATTATCTAGCGAATTTCATAACATAAATATACATACACCATCTGAATAAAAACTATTGTAACCATGTGAACTCAAAACCTACTCGTGTCTTGCATGATGGTCTGTCTAAGTAAACTTTGTTGGATAAAATTATTCGATGCCTATGCTAGTGAAAGGTAACATAGTAGAATAATTGACTAATATATAAATGCGCACAAACTAACTTAGACACCACTGTTCTAAAAAATATGACCATTCAGTATTATAGAAAGATGGGACTTTTTGGTAAAGCAACATCCAGATCTTTAAAGCCAGGATTTGTGCGTTTGAAGTTTGTAAAGGTGATACAAATGACCTAAATGGTCTATCAACATTCAACAGTGAAGCAAGGGCTAGATGGTGGACACCCTCATTCTTTCTTCTAATTGGGTTATGGGGTAATGTTTTTTTTTTTGGAGAAATTGTAATCATTATTCAAGAATAACAGAGCAAAAGGTCATCTCTTTTTTTTTTTAAGTGGCCTGGCTGAGGTTGGTTTGAGACATCAATGAACTTTTGAAACGTGTGATGGATATATAAATAATACTAGTGTGTTTTCAAGATTATATAATCTTTAATATCTAAAAATAGAACCTTTTGGGGTTGTTCATGTGGGGAATGGAATCAAAGATTCTTTTTTTAAGACCACCAAGCTCAAAATATTTTTTACATTTTAGAATTGTATGTGTAGCAATGTCTGACACAATTTTTTTTTTAGTCATGCTCCCTTTGTTATATATTACTTGATCATTATTGATCTGTAAGAAAACTTTAATTAAAGGTGCAGTTTTTCTCCTCTTGGGGGAGTTCAAAGATCATGAAGATATATTTACCTAATAAATCTATTAAGTTTTCAGTCATTCCAAATTATGATCCTTCAGTCTAGTTACTTTGTTGGGAACTCGATAACTTTTTTTTTTTTATATATATATATATATATATTAAGAAATAGAATATCTTATTATAAATCTAGCTATTATAAGAGTGGTAACTTAAGGTTATTGTAGGATTTTGCTAAAAAATACTTTAAATTCTAAGTTCAATTCCATATTAAATTTGTCTAATCTAATTCCAAAAGCTCCTCTCATAGATTCGTTTTATCAAGACATCACTACTACATTTGTGTTGCCAATCTGTGTTTAAAACAGAATTACTGATTTCAACAAACTTTGCAGAAACATGAAGTTACCAAAGTTTAATGAATCAGTAAGAACAAAAGAACATAAATTAATTCACAAAAACTAAAATCAGTAAAACATACCAGAATCTGTAAAAGACAGAACGGAAAAAGAACAATCCCACTGAATGCACAGTGTCCCCTTAAGGAAATTATTCCCCTCTAGTATCTGAGGTTTGATTTGGAATATGTTCTCACATGATAGAATGATCTCAATCACCAATGTATTGATACCCAAAACGCTGGTGTCAGCGAGTCACTCAACGACAGTAAAGTACACGAAAAATATTTGTGCAGAAGAAGAAGAAACCAGAAATTTTTCAGAAGTTAAAAAATTCTGAAGAATAACTGGTATTTATAGCCAAGAGGAACTGATTCCGAAAGATTGCAACCTTTCAGAATCCACACGACCATTAATGAAAGTTTGCAACATTTCAAACGGTCATTTTCAACGGCAGGAAATTTAAATAAAATGGGAAAGTTTAAATAAAACGGGTCGCGCGTGAATCCGAGTCGACGAAGCGAGGGGTCCTCTTTCCAACCCTTTTAACAATTAATAGAAAGTGTTTTTTTTATTTAAACTCTTCTATTTTTCTTTCCACCACCGATGAGGGAGAAATGCTTTTTTTACAAAAGCATAAGAGGACTTTTCAAGTTTCTCTCTTTTCATCTTCCCTCCATTTCCCATCAACTCTTGCTATATACCCTACAATTTGATCGTTCATTTTCTAATTAGCCTAGCAATTCCAAAAAGTACCATCAATCTGTTATGTGTAAGTTATTCAATGCTTGTAATTTTCATGCTTTATTTCTTGGAGACAACACTTTTAGGGTCAATCCATCAATTATTAGTAATTCAATGTAAGTTTTATTTTGTTGGAAAAGTTATCAACATATCCAATTGGGCTTATTTAATTTGGGCTGGATCTTAGCAGGCTGGAGTGCTTTTTTATCTCAACAGTAGCCCAGAAAGAGACATTTCTGGCACAGCAAAACAGTGCAAAAGAAAGATATATGATGGCATTATTGATATCCTTCATTTTAAATAAAATTACACGTTTTGTCCTTCAAATCATCTGATCTTTAATTTTTATCCTTTAAATAGTTGATCTTTAATTTTTATTCTTTAGTAGTCAAACTTATGCTTAAAGAAGCATAAGCTATTTAGCAACTGAAACTTATGCCTAAAGAAGTATAGTTTCAGTGAAATATTATGAAATAGGAATATAAACTTATGCCCTCCAAAATAGAGCCGTCAATATGGGCTAGGCCTGTTGGGCCGGCCTGGTCTAATCCGGGATTTAATAGGGCTGGGCTAAAAAATTTGAAGCCCATTTAAAAAAAGGACTTTTTAGCCCGGCCTGAATAAGCCTGCTGATTTGTGGGGCTTGAGAAATATAGGTAGGGCCGGCCCGTGGGCTAATACAAATTAATTACAAAATATAATATAATATTAAAATTTAAAATTAAAGAGATCCAAACTCAAAATCTATTTAAAGTTTTTTACGAAATCACTAAGTATAGAAGTTGCATCCACCATGAAAAAGTCCAAACACTTGTTGCTACTCGAAACTAGTTACATGGTTTTTCTCAAACTGGTAATATATTTTTGTGTTCATTTAAATATTATAATTCTCAATTTAGTTATTTTTTAATATTTAACTAATTGAAACCGCATCTAAATTGCATATGAAAATGAAGATGTTAAGACAACCTTCCCACAAATTGATTCAGATATGCTTGATGAAGATGATCATGAAGTGTTAGATACGCCATAGGTTTCATGAAGTGTTAGATACGCCATAAGTTTCATGATTTTTTAAGGAGTTTATTTTTTACATTTTTATGGTTGGAATATTGTCATATTTTTTGTGTTTTATTGTGATCATTGCAAAACAGTTAGGTTAATATTTCTATTTAGATATTTATACTTTTACTTGAAAAAAACTTAATAAATATTATAAAGATAATTTTATTTGTGAATTTGATTAACAAGTAGTAACATTAACACCATGTAATATTGTTTTGTTGATATTTATGATAATATTTTTAAATTATAATTTATATTTAATTTAATAATTATAAAAAAATATATAACTTTTAAAAAAGTGGGCTGGCCCGGCAAGCCTATAGCCCACGTACTTGTGGGTTGGGCCGACCGTTTTCTAGCCCACACCAAAAATGGGCTAGCCTGGCCTGCCTCGTAAAATGTCAAAGCCTGTATGGGTTAGCCCGGATGGGGTGAGCTAGCCCATATTGACAGCTCTACTCCAAAATGACTGTTTGTTACCAAGGGCAAAAATGGAAATAACCCCATTTTTCATCTACACTTGGATGTGACAAAGCTTTAGTGGAATGTCTTTGTAAGCACATGCATTTGTTAAATCTTATGATTGGAATTGAGTGAATCAGGAAATAACCAGAAAACCTTTGAATTGATTTGACATGAGAAATTAAAATAAATATTATCTAAATTTTGGGTTTTAATCTTAATAAAGAGTTTTTTTTTAATAGGTTATATATAGCACAAATTCAAATTAGTATTCTAATCACATAGGAACGGTGAAACAATTCATATTAATATTTAGTTTTTAATGGACTCCATAACTTTAGACATTAAAAATAAAAGAACTAGTACAAATTCATTGATGTATGTGATATTTTTTGGGAGGATATTGTAGAAATATTAATAATTGAACGAAATATATAAAATCAAATTAAATAATAATATATAGTATCAAGTCACATGTGTAACGAAACTGGTTTGTTTGATTGAAAATGGCCCCTCACCTATTCCAAGCATGGCAAAGTTGTATCATCAATTTTGTAGCATGTCTCTCTTGACTTTATTAGCAAGTTTTTTCTTACTTCTCCGCATCAAACATTGAGTCGCTT
>JAJOOH010006878.1:0-15024 GCA_029582605.1 Solanum gracilifrons | reverse complement strand
TATCATGAAGTGTACGCGATCAGATATAGCATATGCTATTAATAAACTAAGTCGGTTCACGAGTAATCTCAATCAAACTCATTGGATGACAATGAAAAAAGTTTTGGAGTATTTAAAACATACTTAAAAAACTATTGTTTTGCATTATAACTAATATTCAATAGTATTGGAAGAATATAGTGATGCAAATTGAATCACTAGGTCAAATGAAGTAAAATCCACGAGTGGATATGTATTTACTCTTGGTGGAGGAGCAGTCTCTTGGAAATCTTCCAAACAGAGATGTATCACTCGCTCTACTATGAAATCTGAGTTTATCACTTTAGATAAGGCCGGTAAAGAAGTTGAATGACTCCAAAATTTCTTGAAAGATTTTTGGCCCAAATCTTTTAGCTCCAATATGCATACACAGTGAGAGTTAATTTACAATTGGTAGGGCATGGAGCATGATGTATAACGGAAAGTTTCATCATATATGACGTAAACATAATATCGTTAGAGAACTACTCTCTAGTGGAATTATCATAATTGACTATGTAAAGTCAAAGGATAATGTGTCGGATCCACTTATAAAAGGTCTAACTAGAGAGAGAGTTGATAGATTATCAAAGGGAATGGGACTATGGCCGAGAACAAGTCATTGTGGCGTTAACTCTACCTAGAAGACTGGAGATCCCAAGATCTAGGTTCAAGGAGATCAAACAAAGTCATTGATGACGGTTCAACATTGTCAAAATATTTTTTATGGTCCATTCTCATGATAAGACAATGTTCAGTAACAAGGATAAAGACATTAGAACTTTTTAATGATTTCTAAGTTTGATATAGGGTATATCAAATCGTGTATCTACGGGATAACACATTTAGAAATCATCTATGTAAGTGTGAAGTGTAAGCCGCTTCAAGGAGAATCCGGTAAGGCCAGTTCTCTACGCACTTATAAACCGAGACGTGTTCATGACTGAAACGAACAAAACATTGAGTACCAAAAACAGTTCAAGGGTTGATTGTGTGACTTATGTTGTCTAGGTATACACCAAAGCTCGACGGTTCAAAGATATCAAATCTACCGATTGACCGAGTATATCCGATATATGTTCACTACGGAAAGTTCAAAGGGAAACCCACTTATCCAGAGGCAATCAATCCTTAATTACGAATCACACAGTTTTTCATGCATATGTTTTAACAATAGCCATTCTCTATTCATGTGGGGGATTGTTGGGTTTTAAAGGTGTGAACAGGAAATGAAGGGTTGTGACTCTCCTGAAGAGTTGTGACTATGCCGAAGGGTTGTGAACTTTATGAAAAGTTGTGTCCTTTCTAAAGGGTTGTAACCGTTTGAAAGGTTATGCCTTTTCCAACGTGTTGTGACCTTTCTAAATGGTTGTCTTTTTTCTGAAATGTTGTCTTCTTTCCAAAGGGTTGTGACCTTTACCCTTTGTTGGCTATAAATAGAGAGGTTTTTCTCATTTTTCTGGATCGAATTCTTCCCTTCTTTTGCATACATTTCTTACAAAACAAAATCGATCGATCGTGTCTGTGTGTGTGATTCGTTGCTGTCATTTTTGAGTTCGTTGAATTTATCGAAGTTTGAGACCACTGCTTCTTTAATGGTTAATTCGTTTTATCTTGGGAGGAATTAATCTACAACCTTGGGTACTTGAGGGGATTAAATTTCTTAAGGACACAGTGGGTTCTGTGGACTCGGATAGTTCTTTGTGTTTTTCTTTTCATTTTTTATTATTTCTGGTTTGCTAATCTGAATACAGGAGATAACAATAAGTACATAAGTTGGGGGTAAGTTTATGATCTCGAGTCAGTGGATTCAGAAAATACATGATTTATTGTATACAAGGATGGATCTAAAACGAATTGTGAGTGTAAAGCCGAGTCCGCAGCCGTGTAAAGTCGAGTCCGCAGCCAAAATGACAACTTTTTTCCTTCAAAAAACCAAAATAGCGTATCAAATTTATTTTTAACCAAAAGGGTAAAATTGCTCCTACGGAGCAATTTCCTTCTGACAAAATTGACGCAGTTGATCCGTTAAAAAAATTGAAATCGCTGCTCCTGCAGCGTTTTTATCTAATTTTTTGTATTTTTTAAAACTGAAATCGCTGCTCTCTCAGCGATTTCTTTAAAAAAATAAAATCTTGTGGTTAATTACATTGGCCTGCTTTCAAATATGGAAAATTCTAAATAATGTTCAAGTAAAAATTGGTCTACTTTCTTATTGATTGTTTCATGTGGCAGTGTGATTTTGTATTTTGCTAAGAATTGATTGGGTGTTTGAGTTTTACTTTTTCATTTTTATTATTTAACCTCACAATTTTTTATTCAATTTTTTTTTTAAAGAATTGATAAAATCGCTGCTGTAGCAGCGATTTCAACATTTGATAAAAAATTTTTTTTTGATAAAAACGCTAAGGGAGCAGCGATTTTGATTGATTTTTTTTTGGAGTCGATGGAATCAATTTTGTCAGAAGGAAATCGCTCCTGACGGAGCTATTTTCCCCTTGGTTAAAAATAAATTTGATATGCTATTTTGGTTTTTTGAAAGAAAAAAGTTATCCTTTTGGCTCCGGACTCGTGTAAAGCTAGAGATAAATTTATGATCTCAAGTCAATTAATTCATCATATGTGATTTATCATATGCAAAAACAAATCTATAAAGTCACGAATTTATTAGAATTAACTTAATCAATTACTTTTCTGCTCCGAATTATTTGTATGCAAGGGAAAATCCAAAAAAAAGTATACGTATAATTAATAATATCAACTTACTTTAACCTGATGATCAATCTAAATTATGGATTTTGTCGATCGTATTATATATTCATGTAATATACTTTCATATATGTAGTAATTTTAACATTTATTATTTTCCAAGAGTGAAATGCTTTAAAAAAGATAACTACCTGATCAAACGATGTTACAATAGAACCAAATTTAAGAATTGAATATTATGAGTTTGAGAATGAGATTAATTTTAACAGAGACCATGTGATCTTTCGGGTTCGAATCTAATATTTGCACTTATTAGTGTATTTTTAATAACATTTACGAAAGTTTGAGATAAAATTATTGTGTCCAGATGAACCAATAAATTATACATTAGATCCGACTCTGATCATGATATCTTGAGCCCTGAATGCATATTGGAGTAGAGAAAAATTTATTGCAAAAATTTTAAGTTAAAACTTAAATTCTCACTTTAATTTATATTTGTATAGAGTCGTGGACATAAGTATATATTTTTGTACCATAATATTCCTACAATATATGCCCGGCATGATTTCCGTAATCAGTTTCTAAAGAACTTATGCTCTACTATACACATAAGCTCAATTGCTACAAAGCAAAAATTAACGACCATGTCAGTGTAAGGGCAAAAAATAAAGACCAGCTCATTTTAAGTACAATTCATGTAATTTCAATTACGAATTTATTTTTGTTAGAAAGCGCTTTATACGGATGTATCTTAATACATTTTTGTATTTTTTTTTTACTTAAAATTCTATTTTCCAAAATTTATTTCATGATGAATATCTATAGTACTACTAAAATGGAACGATTTTTTGTTAATGGAAATACGCAAACATTTTCCCATCTGAAAACATAAAAGGCCAATATACAGTAACTTTTATATGTGCACTCAAAAGAAAAGTCAAATTTAGTCAAAAAATTGCCTTTTAAAAAAAATTAAAATTTTAAAAAAATAAAAAATCTCATAGTATATGAGAGTTTTGTACTTTATATATAGCTGTTGAGATTTGCTATCTTATCTCACAAAAGTGATTATATGCATCACTAGAGTACTCATATAATTACAATGAAGAAAAATAGGCAAGTCTTGTTTCTAAAAATCAATGTTATAGTAATTATTGTTGTTCTTACACTAGCATTGGTTATGCTTGTACCTTCCGTGTTCGGAAGAGGAGGAGGAGGGCGAGGGTGAGGGGGAGGAGGAGCAGGAGCAAGACAAGGAGGAGCAAGAGGTGGAGCAGGATCAGGATCAGGATCAGAACGAGGAGGAACAAGAGCAGGACGAGGAGGGCATCGTCATTCAAGTGCTCATTCTTTTAACTTTGGCTATGCTTCTAAGGGTTTCTTGATGATTATTATTCAACTTCTTGTAGCTTGGATTTTGGCCTAGTTAAGATCATGCATGCATGCATTCAAAGGCGGAATAAGATTTAACGAACTTTATGAATTTTAAATTCTAACATATCTCTATGATATGATATATTAGATGTTAGTAACTAGGCTCTGATTCTATATATGTTTGATTAATATATTATTTATGTAATATTGTAAAAATACAAATGCATGATTTGGATTTATGAATCTATTAGTTTTTGTTGAACCTTATGTAACCTTCTAGATCCGCCCTATGTGTAATGAACTTTAATTTTTAATGTTCAAGTGCAGTTCTTTATCATAACCCAATTTCACCATTCTAATTCTATAAAGCCTAAAGTTATACAAATACTCCGAAAGTATAAAGAAAACAACAATTAGCTAGCGATAGACAAATTCTATAGCTAAATAATAAATTTAGAAAAAAATCCAAAAATAGAAAAGATAATAGAAATAATAAGGCTTCATAGCTATAGTTCTGTTTGCTATGGAGGTTGCAGTTTGTATATATTTCACTTGTTTGCTTGTATATTTTGCTTGCAATATACAAACAAGGTAAGTATATACTGTCGTTTGTCTGTTTATATATTTCGTTTACTAATATACAAATCGAGTAAATATATATAAATTCTGTATTTATACATTTAGAAAATTTCCAGAACTCCATTTGTATATTTCGCTTGCCAAAATACAAACAAGGTAATTTATTATGAATTTTTTATAAATCAAATACAAATAGATAGGGTAAACATAGATAAATTCTGAATATATATAATCAGGAACCGAATTATATAAATTTTAGATTTATACAATTAAAAAATCGAATAGCAAAATTTTGCGAAATTGTAGCTACAGATTAAAAATAATTGAAACTATAGCTATATTACATAATATACTCTAAATATATGGCATTTCACATAATTTTCCTATAAATTTATCGCCTATATGAAGACATATTAGCAAAGGATTATAATTACCACTCATCACCAACATTTAGTGATAATTACATCGCCCACTTTTTTCAGTTTGTTTAAGCGTGTATATTTGTATAACTTTTGTATAATGTAATTTGTATAACTATTTAAAGTTCAGATGTTTGTGTTTGTATAAATTCCTTATTTCGAGTTTATACGGAAAAAAATACAAATCAATTGATACTAACCAGTTTATACAAATACAGACGAACTTTTGTAAAATGTAATTTGTATGATATAATTTGTATAAAAGTTAAGATGTTTGTGTTTTTTAAATTTATTTTTTCGAGTTTATACAAAAATAAATACAAATCAATTGATACTAACCAGTTTATAAAAATACATACGAAAATAACTCAATTATACAAATGTACCCGCGAATTATACAAACAAGGTCGTCTATAGCAGCTTAAGCTATAGCTACAACCCATAAATATGCAAATTATAGCTAAGGAGCCTAATTAAGTTTATTATAATGACTATTTGCGAAATTTCCTCCGAAAAAAAAACTTCTATTAATGAATGTTAATATGGGCCACGAACGATCCAAATGAATGTTAATATGTCTTCAACTGTAATAGGTAACTTATAAGCCCAATAGTATCATCTCAAAGTTGGTGTTTAGGTTAAAGGCCCATACATCTAAGATATACATATTATATAAACTTGGGCAAGTTATACATTTGGCTAGTTGGCAAAAAAAAAGGGCAAATTACATAAATCACATACTTTTAAGGCAAAATTATTATTTATCCCTTAAAAGTTTATAATTACAGAAATCCTTCAAACGGATACAATAATATAAGCGCTGATACATTAATCTGATGCGCGAGATACATTAATCGTTAAGTAAGATACATTACATTTTATACATGATACACTAATCTGATGTACATTTTATACATGATATACTAATTTGATACGCGAAATACACTAATCGGATGCGCGAAAATGAGTGATTTTGGAGATTTGTAAAACTTATAGATGATAATGGTAATAAGTAAACTAAAATGTGGGATTTCTGTAATTTTTCCCAAAAATAATTACATTCGCTAGTCAAATATATAAAAAGTTGCGAAAACTTCTTTAAACATTGGTCCACCTCTAAGAGCATATTATATGATGTACCGATTTACAATGCTATAAATTTGTATAGTATCATCTTAATTTAATAAGAAAAAGGGTTAGCATTGTCTTTTTACTATTTATTGAGGTATACTTCCTTCCTTCGTTTAAAATGATTATTTTATGACCTAGTTGTGTCAAATGTTTGATCGAGTGAATAATCCATTTCTTTTCAAAACAAGAATAGGACTATAATTTGAAAGTCGCCCCCGACCAAGACCTAGATGGTGCATGTACTTTGATGAATCTTCGAAATTCTTTCAATGACCAACGTTTGAAGGAATATCTATTAACTCAATTTATTTTAAGTATAACCCACCTTTTTGACAACCTAAGTGCAAATGACAACAACCAAACACAAATAATAAATAGTGTACGATGTTCCTAATTAAATATTGTTGAGAGTTGAGACGATGTACATGTATCAAATAATCATATACCTACTTCTCTTCTCATCCATCAACATTTTAACAAATTGAATTTATTTTAAAATATTTACGTTGTTGAAACACGATTGCAAGAAAAATACAACAAATCAAATAAAACAAATTCAAATGAAGCAATAAATTATAATATCATGCACAGAATAAAGTGCGACAATCTCGACTATCTATAAACCTTTTATTCTATTCATCAACCCCTACACATATATTTTTTAATCTAGGATCATGTCTCCAGTAAATTAAATTTGCGTCAAGTCTTATTTAATCATCCTCACTCACCTCTTCGTCAATTCTTTTTCGGTCTATAGCTATCTCTATCTTTCGATTTTAATCTCTGCTACAACCAACCTCTAACACCTCCTAGCTGGCACATCTCCACACCTCCTCTTCACATGTCCGAACCACCTCAACCCCATTTCCCTCGTTTTATAAAAAAAGAATGATAGTTTTTAAAAAAATTATAAATAATTTAGTTTTTAATGGATAATAATAGTTAAGTGGTGCTGGAAAATTCTGGCAAAATATAATTGCACAAAAAGGACCACATCTAGTTATGATGAAGACATTTATAAAGTGATATTGACAAGGTAATTATAAAAGCCTAACACATCCACGCAGTCTTTAAGAATATGTACAAACACAGTTGAGGAAATTCATGGATAATAACAAATCAAAACCAGACATATTCAATTATTGCAATATCGACAGTTTTGTGACATTTACCAGAAATTTCAACCCAATTAATTTCTCTTTCATTTGCCTACTAATAGGTGTATGGAGTTTTGGTTCTATATGTTTTGAGCTTTGATTATTTCGAACTTAATAATGGATGTGTTTGATATGGAGAGAAATTTTTTTGGATGAGTTTTTTAATCTAGAGTTTGGCAATATTGATGAAAGTCTGGTTATAATTAGTACTTGTGGCATTTTCATTAGTAATGCTTTTTTCTCAGCGTTTTAGTGTCACGAAATATATATGAATTTAGGATGTTAAGTGTTTTTTAATTGAAGCCTATTGATTTTTTAGAAATTAGTTGATATACTTCATTGGCTCCTAAAGTTGGTTAAGCTGAGCCTCACATGTCTGGTGACAGTATTTGTTGCATTTTCATTAATGATGTAATTCGATGTCATGAAATAGAAATTCAAGATTTTAAGTGGTTTTCATGTGTGTTAATCAACTAGTTTTTCAAAAATTAGTCAATCGACTCTATTGGTATTACCCAAGCCTGGCCAAGTCGAGCCGCACAAGCTTGATAATAAGTACTTATTGCATTTTCATTAATGACGACGTCTCACTTTTTCAGCGTTAAGTACTCATTGCATTTTCATGAATTCAAGCTTTTAAGTGTTTTTCATGTGTGTTAACTAGTCCACTGACTCCTTTGGCTTCCAAACTTGGCTAGGCTGGGCCTCATAGTCTTGGTGACCGTTACTTGTTGCATATATATTAATAGTGTCTCTTTTTTGAGAGTTTTAATGTCACAAAATAGAAATTCAAGATTATAAGTGTTGTTATAAGTGTTAGTCCACTGATGTTTTAAAAATTAGTTGGCTAACTCCGTTGTCCCCAAACTTGGTCAAGGCCCAGCTTCATAAGCTTGATGATAAGTATTCATTCCATTTTCATTAATGACGTCTCACTTTTTGGTGTTCCAATATCATGAAACAAAAATTCAATATTTTAAGCATATTTCATACTTCCTCTATTTCAAATTAATTGAATTGTTGAAATGTTTCACATCCTTTAAGAAAAGAAGATTAAAATATAAATTAGACATAACTTTTCATTTTTATCCTTATTGATTATTATCAAATTTATAATTAAAATAACTAAACATTAATTAGTAACTAATTCCAATACTAACTAATGAAGAGTCAATAGTTCAATTAATATGAAATTGAGGGAATATTAGCTAGTCTACTTATTTTTCAAAAACTAATCGTCGACTCTATGGTTCCTAAATTTTGATGGACCAAGCCTCACATACATGGTGTCCAATATTTATTGCATTTTTTTTAACTAATGACCTCTTTTTTCAACATTTTAGTGTCACAAAGATTTTAAATATTTTTGTTGTGTGTTAGTTTCACTTTTTTGGCATTTCGATTTCACAAAATAAAAAATTTAAATTTAAAATAATGTTAATGTGTGTTAATTCATTGATTTACTGGTAATCAGTCGATTAATTCCATTGGTCCCCAAACTTGGCCAGGCTGAGCCTCACAAATGTGGTGACCGGTTTATTAATAACATCTCTTTCTTCGATATTTCATTATCATGAAATAAGAATTTAAAATTTAAAATAATTTTTTATATGTGTTAATCCACAAAATTTTGTAGAAAAGGGCATATATGTCATTTTACAAACTATATGTTGAAGGCCAAGGCCAAATTGATGTCAATGGGCATGGCAGACAGCAAAGAGACTGACTTGGATTTTGGAGTTTGGACCCATTTTTACAAAAGAATATTAATGCAAATATCGAATCACACGCTCACACACATACACACACAAAATTGCACATAACCCAATATTTTCTTTTGTTTGTTTCTCTTAATAAAAATTAAATTATTAAGCTCATTGTACAAGACTTGTTTAATATGACTTGAAGACAATTACATGAAAAATGAAATTTATCTCATACTCATCAACAACGAAAAAGAAAATTAAACTATTCTCCTCTTCAACAAAAAAAAAAAAAAGAAAGAAGAAAAAATCAAATCTTAAATTTATCGGTAATTTTTCATTTAAAAACTCAAATTATAATATGTTTCACTGAGGTGAAGTTAGCCTTCAAAATACAGATTCAACCAAACTCAATAATTTTAATTAAAATATTAAATCTTACATTAAAAAATATATTTAATATAAATAAATTATTAATTTAAAATCTACTATACTTTCAATCTTGACTTCGCCTATGTGGACATATACTTTGGCTCACATTTTAGAATTTCTTTTGTGCTTATTCACAAATGCTTATTATTATAAGTTAGTAATCATACAATAATTACACATAGCCCAACTTTTTTTTTTTTCTTTCTAATTTCCTAATAAAAATTACTCTAAATAAAGTCCCTTCATTAAAAAAGGAAAAAAGAAAAGGTAGTTTTTGCTTTAGCATTTGTTGACCCCTCTTCTTCCTCATTTGCCTGATAGTCCAAAACATCTCTCATTTTCTCTCTCTCTCTCTCTCCCTTCTTTCTCACTCTAAGCTGCTGCTAACTGTACTAATCTGGAGGAGTATACAAAGAGCTATTGTTTCTCTTCTGTACTCTTTTTTTTTAGTCACAGGTAAAGCCAAATCTTCAATTTGGTTTACAAGGGTAATTCAGGTACTTATTTTTCTCTTGTAATCTAAATGGGGTTGCTTCAAGATTCAGTTTTGGCATCTGGGTTGTTGTTTTTACTAAGGATCTGATATGGGTTTTGCTTAAAAATGTAATCTTGATCAAGATCTGATTTTTAATTAATTAACCCTTAATCATGTTCACTGTATTTGTGTCTGGTTAAGTCATGGGTTGCTGTCTAAGTCTTGATTTACTTTTTATGTGTGGGTTTCTTGTTAAACATATTTTTTTTTCTTCCATTTTTTTTTTCCTGATTCTTTGATGGATATGAAATCCATGTATGGTGTTGTATAAGCTTTTAAAATAATGTAATCTGTGTTTTAAATGGTAAGTTAAAGTTGTTCGCTTTATTGATATCTGTTTTTAGCTATCAGTTTTTTCAGTCCTAAGTAGAGTTTATAAGGTTCTACATGCAAATTTGCTTGAGGCTAATAGAGAATTAGATCTTGTACATGGTCCCGGGGTTTAAGTTTTTGATTTGTTTTGCAGCAGGGATTATTAAATACTAAGGGGTTGTCTGGTAGTGTTTTAAGAATATTACTGAATAGGGTGTATTCGTAATGATGAGATTAGTTATACTAGGATTATTTCTTATCCGCTGGTTGGTTTTGTTTATTAAGTGCAGTTCTGTCTTCAACCATGCTTATTCATGTATTAATTACCCTTGTATTAGCAATACCATGATTTGCTATGTATTAGTTATACACCACATAGACTGAATTCTACGGAACAATGGATTAAATAATACCATGACTAATACATGACATCCTACCAAATGAACCCTAAGCAGCACTTTAGTTGATTCCCTTGCCGCCTTTCGCTGTCCAAAACACTGTAACTCAAGTGAAATGGTTAAATGGAATAGTGAGGATTCGATTAGTCGACCCTGACTTGTTTGGGACTGAGACGTAGATGTTATTATTGTTGGTCTAGTAAAATGCTATTTCCTCCTTTTTAACATGCACCCCTGTTTTTTCTGGTGACAACTTGATAGTAACACATTGAATCATCTCCAAGAAGAGATTATCTGAACGAATGCTTAGACCTTGTAATTGTCCTTTTAATGGGTAATTTTTTGTCTTGTTGGCAGATTGGCGAGGTACATCTGTAATCTTGTAGCAAGATGATGGCAATTGGAATGGCTGACGGAAAAACGTGCTCTCCTTTGTAACTTATTCATCTGTATCATTGTGTCACTGATGGCTTCGAATTTTGGTGCTAGAGCTCCCCTTGAACCGAAACAAAAACCTGTTGGAGCTCGACAGACAGCAGAGACAAATGACTCTAGCTCTTTTCTTACACAGGTGTCAAAAATGAATGAACTCAGCCGTGCTCTTTCTGGTAAATTGCCAGAATCTGGCAAAATTACAACACATGATGTGGATGGGGTCCGGAATGATAAGAAGTATCAAAGAGGGTCTAATGATCTGTCAATTGATAAATCTAAAAATGCTCCCACTGATATTCAGAATGTGTCGACACCTGGGAATCATGAAGTTAATGGAACCAGAAGCTCACTTGAGTCTTCTACCGATCAAGAAAAGAAAACATCTAACCAAACTAGTGGCCAGAACAGTTCAGTTTCTGCAAAAGTTAGTGATGGTACTAGTAGTCTAGCCAAAAATAGTGGAAGTGGCAAGATAAGTGATCATGCTGATCTTGTTGAGAGTGGAAAGAGCAGCATGTGTAGAGGAAGCACCAGCACTGATGTGAGTGATGAAAGCACCTTTAGCAGTTTTAGCAGCAGTGTAAATAAACCCCACAAAACAAATGACGTGAGATGGGAAGCTATCCAAGCTGTCCGATCTAAAGATGGTAGCTTAGGTTTGAGCCATTTCAGACTGCTGAAAAGGTTGGGTTGTGGAGATATTGGAAGTGTTTACTTGGCTGAACTGAGTGGAACCAAGTGTTACTTTGCTATGAAAGTTATGGATAAAGCATCTTTAGCCAGCCGCAAGAAGCTTCTTCGTGCTCAGACAGAGAGAGAAATTTTATCATCACTTGATCATCCTTTTCTTCCCTCTCTCTACAGCCACTTTGAGACTGATAAGTTTTCATGTTTGGTCATGGAATTCTGTCCTGGAGGGGATCTGCATACTCTTAGGCAGAGACAGCCAGGGAAACATTTTTCTGAACAAGCAGTGAAGTATAACTTCTTTTCAGTCTTTTGAATATGATTTTTCCTATTGATACTTTCTGTGTTCCACGTTATTTTACTGCTTTCTACAAGATCATTGTTTTTGTAATTTCAATAGAAGATCCACAATTGAGAAGGCTGTTGCAACAAAACAGTCTAGCTGTTCTTCTTACTTGGAAGTGCATATTAATGTTGTCAAATGCACTTGAACCTTATGCTGCTGGATGAGTGATGTCGCACTAGGCCTTTAAATTTTGTTGGAAGCCTATTACCATGGTTCTAGGAGCATCCTTCACTTTGAGAATGTCTTGGTTCTGAATTTGCATTTGTCGAGTAATAAAGTCCATTGTCTGTGATGTCAGTTATTTTTCGCGTTTAGACTGTTCATATTCTTTTTGTTCCTCCACCAAGTTACCAAAATTCCTCTCCTTTTCCCTTTATAGAGTTCGGTGGATTCTTGCCCCTTTTCTTGGACATCTTCTCTGTCACAGAAGTTTTTCTTTGTGAAATCAATTCCATTATAACATTCATCTTTATTGCTACGTAGTATTAGCTGACTTGGTTGAGCAGCAATTCATGGTTTTAGCTCTCTGGGATAACAGTATTTGGATCTAATAAACAGTTGCTTAATGCTGAATTAAGTAAGTGGGACTTGCATTTTGTTTTTGAATATATTAGGAGCGTATTACTATGTCCCCATATTCCGGTTTGCATATTCCAAGGTTTCATTTTAGAGATTAGAAATGAATATTTAATGTTCCCTTCATCATACAATTGTCCCGTGGTCCAACTAGAATTATAGTTATGCAACAAAATATGGTCTACTGTATTTCCTTTTCATATTGTTTTAGTATATGCGATACTTGGGCCGAGGGTCCTTCGGAAATAGCCTCTCTACCTTAACAAGGTAGGGGTAAGGCTGTGTACACAATACCCTCCTCAGGCTCCACTTGTGGACTACTCTGGGTATGTTGTTGAAGCGTTTTATTGACGTGATCTATTTACTGACGATTAACTTCCTCTCTTTTCAGATTTTATGTTGCTGAGGTCCTTCTAGCTCTAGAGTATCTCCATATGCTTGGGATTATCTACCGCGACCTCAAGCCTGAGAATGTCCTTGTTAGAGAAGATGGACATATAATGCTTTCAGACTTTGACCTGTCACTTTGTTGTTCTTTTAGCCCAACGCTGGTCAAGACATCTTCCCTGGAGTTGGAGCCTCTCAGGAAGAACTCTGGATACTGTGTCCAGCCGGCGTGCATTGAGCCTTCCTGCATTCAACCATCATGTGTCGTTCCTACAACATGCTTCTCTCGCCGCATCTTTTCCAGCAAGTCCAAGAAGGATCGGAAACCCAAAAATGACGTAGGTAACCAAGTGAGGCCATTACCAGAGCTCATGGCAGAACCTACTAGTGCTCGCTCTATGTCATTTGTGGGAACTCATGAATACTTGGCACCAGAGATTATCAAAGGTGAAGGTCATGGAAGTGCAGTAGATTGGTGGACTTTTGGGATCTTTCTCTACGAACTCTTGTTTGGTAAAACTCCATTCAAAGGATCTGGTAACCGAGCTACATTATTCAATGTCGTCGGGCAACCTCTTAGATTTCCAGAATCACCAGTTGTTAGTTTTGCAGCAAGGGATCTGATTAGAGGTTTACTTATAAAAGAACCACAGAACAGATTGGCATACAAAAGAGGGGCAACTGAGATAAAACAACACCCTTTCTTTGAAGGGGTTAATTGGGCACTAATACGCTGTGCTAGCCCTCCCGAGGTGCCTAAACCGGTTGAATTTGAGAGACTACCAGTCCCAGCACCATCTACCAATCAAAAGACTGTTCCAGCAGCAGTAGCTCCCAGCCAAAAAGGTTCTGATAACTACCTTGAATTTGATTTCTTCTAGTAATTATCAGCCTGGCTGGTAACTTTTATGAATTGGTGGACAGCAAATCCTGAATTCAGGGATAATGGTATATGCACAGGGTCTTGTTGTCACTGTCCATAACAGTGTCAGACCTTATTATTTGTGAATTTGTACGTGCTTCAAGCTAGAGCTGCCTCCCATTATTAGTCTCCATATTTACAAGGATGTCTGAACGGTAAAAGGCGAGTGTCTTGAAGTACAAAGTGTTAGAAGTATGCAATTGGATAACTCAAAATCAGTGTGTGGCTTTAGGTGAGATGGCATTGCCATGAACAGGAAACTGTATTTGGCCAAATGACCAAGTTAAGCAAGATGATTGCTCAATGTATATTGCTTTTCGATGCTGCCTTGATTGTATTCCATCCCAAAGGTACAGTACAGTGTGAGAAAGTTTAGATTCAATCTTATCTTTAAGTTATGCGACAACCATACTTTTGGATGTCGGTGTATTTCCAAGACATCTAGACCACAGTGAATTTTGCTACATTTTACTTTCTCCTGTGTAATATTTGCTTTTTGGCTCTTTCAGAAGTAAAGGAGGGAGTTCTTTTTTTTTTGCTTTTCCTTGTCATTGTCATTCCTTATATATCAGGTACTAACATCAGTATCTTCAGCCCACTTATTATACCTTGCCCATGGAACGGTTAAACAACGATTTGCTTCTTTATTAGTGAGGGTCTATTGGGAACAACCTCTCTATCTCTACGAGGTAGGGGTAAAGTCTGCATACACTCTATCCTCTTCAGACTCAACTCGTGGGATTACACTGAGTATGTTGTTGTGTTATTACTTCTTGTATGTACAATAACTGTATAAAAGTAACATGTAATATGTGGGATGATGAAGAGGGGAGATTCATGTGGAAACCAACTTATTTGGTGATAGAAATTTACATCCTTCAAGTCCTTGAGGTAGGACACT
>JAJOOH010006877.1:0-18161 GCA_029582605.1 Solanum gracilifrons | reverse complement strand
CCCCCCCCCCCCCCCCCCCCCCCCCCCCCCCCCCCCCCCCCCCCCCCCCCCCCCCCCCCCCCCCCCCCCCCCCCCCCCCCCCCCCCCCCCCTGTAATTGATTATCCACTAAACCGACAACTAAAAATGAAAATACAAATATGGAGACGGGATTCTTGGGATGTGATAGGATTATGGGCTAAGGTAAACAACCGGGTAATTGCTATTGATAGTAAATCACTGTAAATTGGTAACTAGGCTAGACTATAGTAGGGGTAAACTTTCTCTCGAACAATTTACCCCGAATCAAATCGGTTTCTCTCGAACACCAATAAGCGGCAATGAAGCACAACCTTCACCTTAGTCCATTCACTCCTTCGAGCTGAATGTGTGGGAGAGGGTTTAGGATTCACTCTCTCGAGCTGAACCCACGAAAACCCAATAACCACAGACCATCAATTCAGTAGTTTTGGTTTTAAAACCTCTCTCTCGAACAAGCCAAAGATATGAAATTAAAATAGTATTTGCAACTACAATCCCATTAAATTCAAACACAACCACTGAACGAAATCACCTTTAAACAGAAAATAAATAATAAATTAGCAATACCTAGTAGTTATTCAACCCATAATCACACCCCAAGAATTGGGGTTTTAGCTAGACATAGCAAAAAGATAGAAATCAATACCGAAATGTGTTTCCATCAATTGGGTACGATTGATGAGGTCTTTACAAACGCCTAAGCTGAAGAATCTTCGATACCCACTTACAATTTCTTCGAAATGGGAACCTTCAAATCTCCAAAGTGAACGAAGATTGTCTCCAAAAACCAAGTTCTAAAACTGAACAACTATAAAAATGGTTTCTAAATTGTAAAACTCACTCCTAAACTAAAAATTCAAACAAGTATTTATAGTTGTCAAGAAGTGTATTGCGAAGGATCACTCGACGCAATAAGTCGGGATCGCCGATCCACTCGGCGATCCGCTCTTTGGTTTGGTGCATCGCCTTTCTGCATTGGCCTTCAGAAAATTCAAGTTCTGTAACTTTGAACAAATAGCAGTACATCGCGAAACTGTTCGGTGACTCACCAACTGCACCTTTATCTCGTCGACTCGATTTTCTCCTTCAAACCTTGGCACACTGGAACATTAGGTGAGATCATGGCCATTCGACGACTCGCCTAATGGTTTAGGCGATCCTCAGGCCGTCTTTTCTTCGGTCTTTCAGCTGCCTTTTTCCTTTTTGCCCAATAGTGTTCATACTTTGTCTCTAAATCCAAATACTTGAAAATCAAGGATTTACATCAGTTATTGAGACAAAAAATGCATTTGATGACCTTTTCCCTTAAGAACAAAGTCACCCGTTCTATCATTGGGCAACTTACATCATTTGGCATAAATACGGGCTACACAGACTTCACCCAACTAAACTAAAAAGACGAGAATTTAACATTCAAAGCATTAAGGGCAGGATTATCAAATTACAAACAAGCATTCGAACATTCTAATCCTATCAGAAAGGCCTAGAACATATCAACAATATAATATTGCTTGCATAGGAGTACAAATTAGTAAAAATAAATGGGGGATTTAGAAAACCGACCTTAAATGCTGAATAATAATGACTAAAAAGCTAGGCGGCAATGTATTCCACTCCGACGACTAAATTACTCTTGAAAATGTGAATATATTGAAAATACTAAATAGGTACGAGTTTGGAAAGATGTAAAATGACATAAAAAGAAAGAGTTTGAAATTTAAACCTTTGGCCTTTTAATAAACCGTCCAGTTCTCGCCCATTCGGCGACATGAGTCTTGATTGCCGACCCACTCGGCGATGCGCTGAGTGGTCACTTACCTCGCCGAGTTTTACAGGAGCTCCAATTAAACTGGGGTCCCAACGACAGATTAGATCACGATCGCCAATCAGGTTGGCGATTCGCCAATAAGTTCCTAGGCTCACCAAGTTTCACAGACTCCACTTTAAAGTTATCTTGAGTCTAACAATGGTCTAGGTCGGGTTCACTGACCTCTTCGGCGTTTTGCCAACTGGACTTTAGCTGGCTAATTTGCACCTTTCAAACATTTCCCACACTTTATCTTGCACAATCAACACACCATTATTTCTAAAACAAAAATTAAGCAATAAAAAGAGTCTTAGGTTACCTCCCAAGCAACACCTTAGTTAACGTCGTGGCACGATGCAAGTCAAATCCCTAAACCTCATTTTCGGGGTTTGCCATAGTGTCACTAGGCAACCTCCCTTGTCCATTTGGGTAGAGATGAGGCAATACGTGACCCATGACGTTTTCAATTAGCTTGATTGATCTATAGTGAAAGCCAATCATCTGATTAAGCACTTCGACATTTTTCCTCATCTCCTCTAACACTTTATCTTGCTCATTGAGCTTTTGAAGAATGATTAATAGTGTATCCTCGATACGTCTACTCTCATTTTCCATAAACTTTCTCCGCTCATGAGGGGGTATGTATCTGCCCTTCTATTTTACGGAACCTCCAATTTCTCGACCTTTTGGGCCAAGGTATTGATGAGTCTTCAAACTAGACTCATTTAGGGTTATATTTTGATAGAATAAGAGTCCTTAAATGCATATTGTCTATGATGAAAACCCTTAAGTTTCAGATATTTGGAGTTTGAGGTAAAGTGTGGATAGCAAAAAGGAACAAAAGGAGCTGAAAGAACTAAGAAATAAAGATATGAGAATCGCCGAACCCATTCAGCGAGTCACCAAAATGTCTTATCCTCGCAATTTGCTCCAGGGTACTGAGCCCAGAAGGAAAGGATCAAATCGAAAGTGAAAAGGAGCAGTCGGCGTGTCGCCGAGCAGTTTTGAGAAGCAGTACTATGTCGCCCAATGAACCAAAATACGACGATGATTAAGGATAGAGCAAGACGATGATGAAACCTAGCAAAGGGTGGATCGCCTAGTTGATCGGCGATCTCGACTAACGGTGCTGAATGATCAGCTGCAGCACAGATTTTTGAAAACTATAAATACTCGTTGAGGGTTGTAGCTTAATATCAGATTTTTAATATAGAATTTTGGGGTCTTGGTTTGGAAAGGGTTTTGAAGAACTAGAAGATTAAAAGGGTTTCCACTCCAAGATTTTGGACTTGGGTCTTGTGGATTCTTCACTCTTTGCTTGTTTTGAGACTAAAATATTCATACCCATTTGAATGCAAACTCATATTGGTATAAATTTCTATCTCTTTTATATGTCTAGCTAAAACCCTAATTCTTGGGGTGTGATTTTGTGAATATGGTTTAGATTATCTGTTAGGTCTTGCTTGTTGATGGTTTATTTGTTCTGTAGATGTGATTTTGTTTAGTAGTTGTGGTGGAACTTAATGAAATTGTAGTTGCAAATACGATTTCACCTTTCTGGTTTTGGCTTGCTCGAGAGAGAGGTCGTAAAACTAAGACTACTTAATTGATGGCCGGTGGGATTGGGTCGACATGAGGTTCAGCTCGAGAGAGTGAATCCTTGTAGCGACCCGTTGGAAAGGATAGTACCACTTAAACAAGAAATCTAATTAAATACTTGCGACATTTAAAAGAGGCTAACTATGGGCATATTAATTATAATCTAGTAGAGGGATTAGGTTCATAACGAATAATTTAGTTAAGGATATACCTCTTGCTTATTTAAACATTTATTTGATGTTAAAATTTAACATGGCGCGGAATATAACTTATGATGGAAAACCCTCCCAGAATAATTTAAGCAAATAACTGACGAGCTTTTCATTCATATATTATGCTCACACTTAAGGATGAGATAACAAGAATATTGCCAACTTCCGAGTACCGAAATCAGCCGGTTCATGCTTCACACAAACATTCAAAACTAATAGTAAATTTCATATATTATAAGACTTGGGTTTACACAACCCAAAAGAACCAAACATATAGACATACTTATATTACAACCCATGGTGACATGATCAAATTAGTCCTCAAAATTTCATGTAAATAAACAACACATAGATAATGTACAAGTACCAAGGTTTATACAAAATATAGATGCCTATAGGCAAATGTAATCTTCCTTAAATCTATCAAAATATCCATCTCCAATGGCCAGCTTCATCCATCCTCTTGAACACTCTCTACAATAGAAACAACTATCCCTAAGCATATAGCTTAGTGGTGCAACAACTATAGGTACAGAGCCCTCAAATTCACCAACTTACCTTTCTCAAGTCATGGGCAGCATAATTGAACATAATAAATAAATTAAGTAAACAATATATAAAGAGTATCAAGTTCGATATTTAAAGATCCAAATGTCAAGAACGCTCATAGCACAGTTTTCCAAGAGATTCAACAACAAGGCTCGCCCAATTTATACATCATGTCGTCACACCAAGAACAAACAGGTATCAAGAAGTGCCGACGACCTATATCATGAAGGGTCAAAACACAATAATCAAGAGAACCAAGAACCATATTAAAAATGGCTTTCTAGTTCGTACTTAAAATGGCAACTTCCATTGTTAAGACGGACTAAAAATCAAGAGTCAAGATGGCAAATGATCCGAATCAAGAGGCATGCCAATAGTGACAAAGTCACAGCCACAAGAAGGACAAGGTCCCAACAAGAATGCCAAGTGATCAAATAATCTGTACAAGTGGGGGAGTTAGGATACCAATACGACAATGCAAAGTGACAAGAGGTAACCAAGGTACCAAAATCAACTTTCAGATATACCAGCAGTTAAAAGAGTGCAAGTACAGGTTTATACACAAACCTCAGTGCTTAGCTTAGAAACACTCCAACACAACTTAAAGAGTTCAAACCGTAGACCAACCAACATATCAAGGTCCTCAACTTGTTCACGAGTATATACAACCTTAAAATAAAATTAAATAACTTCTTTAATCCCTAGTATCTCAATAATTTTAATTTAAAACAGGATTATCATCACAAGTAAGCTTAGCATGTACAAATACGACTATGCTCCCAAAACAGTAATTCTGCCCAGCCTAGTACCTCATGTCGCAACTCAGATTTGAAAAGGAAAACGGCAAAACTGGATTGTATATCCTTCATGAAAGATGTAGGTACATCTCTTAAGGTTGCAACCAATCAGGAATCACCGCAAAATATATTTTGTACAAAAGATATCATCATTACACTAACAGTTGTTCATATAGGATTTCTAAATCCGAAATCTGGACAGAACTTGTCCTACGTTGCTTCCCATATTTCGAATCTATAACAGCTAAATTAGAGTTTTACATAAACATAAGAGTTGTAGGTATACAAATTAGCGTTCCAAAACATATTTATTCACTAATAAATAAGTTCTAGAGAACAAGATATTTTGAAAGTACTAAACACTACTTAGCTCAAAAGCAGATTTCGACTACTTACCAAAGAGAAGGGTGTATCTTGAATTCCAACCAAAAGGTCCAAGTTTTTTTCTTGTGATTTTGAGAGTAATAAGGTTAGAGAGAGTTCACCAGGTTTCTTAGAGCTAAGGAACACGAATTTCACTATAAAGGAGGTGTAAACATATAGTCTCAAGAGTGATGTTTATCACATGTACAACTGCCTCCAAAAGGTGGCTACCCAAAGAAAGGTTGGCTGTCCAAAATGCATACATATATACCTATATGTATAACCCTAACCTCCCTTACAATTTATACATAATTCTAATTAGAAT
The DNA here is from genome assembly GCA_029582605.1 of Solanum gracilifrons. Taxonomy (NCBI): domain Eukaryota; kingdom Viridiplantae; phylum Streptophyta; class Magnoliopsida; order Solanales; family Solanaceae; genus Solanum; species Solanum gracilifrons. Next base: position 12,489 of record JAJOOH010006877.1, on the reverse strand, counting down.
ATTACGCAAATACCCCATTTTAACATGCACAGCTGCCTCCAAAAGGTGGCTGCCCAAAATGCATATATATATACCTCTATGTATAACCCTCACCTCCCTTTCAAGTTATACATAATTCTAATTAGAATATCACACAAATACGCCAATACAATACTTTAAATTACGATCACAATTTATGTTAAGCAAGTTTGCAAATATCACAACATTTCAGGTTCCCAAGATGAGAGTAAAACATACAGTAGTGATTAAGCAATGGTGTATCGACAAGCGACTCTTGGTTAGCATTTCGGGGTGTTACAACTCTCTCCCCCTTAAAGAAATATCATCTCGAAATTTATATGACACTAGTCCTGGAACAAGTGCGGATACTGGGTCCTCATATCTTCTTCTCTCTCCCAGGTAGCATCTTTTCCAGAATGGTTCCTCCAATGTACCTTTAGTAAGGGGATTCTCTTGTTCCTAAGTTGGTTTACTTCGTGAGCTTGAATTAGAATAGGTTCTTCATTATACGTCAAGTCAGGATTAACCTCAATAGATTCAACTGGAAGAACATGAGATGGATCAGAACAATTTGAGAGTTTCCAAGCTCTCTTGGTATTTGTCATCCCAAATAAAATTTACTTCCTTATGCAAGACCTTAGTCAAAGGGCAGGCGATAATGGAAAAGCCTTTCACAAATCTTCTATAGTATCCTGCTAAGCCCAAGAAACTGTTTACCTCAGTTTGACTTTTTGGAGGTCTCCATTCAACAACTGCTTGTATCTTACTAGGATCCACCTTCACGCCTTTGGTTGATACAACATGTCCCAGACAAGCTACTTCATTAAGTCAAAATTCACACTTGGAAAGTTTAGCATAAAGTTCTTTCTCCTTCAAAATTTTCAAAACAATCCGAAAGTGCTTATTATGGTTTTCACTACTTCTAGAAAATATTAAAATATCATCTATAAAGACAACTACAAACTGATCAAGATAAGGCTTGAATACTCGATTCATTAGATCCATGAATACCGCAGGAACATTTGTCAATCCGAATGGCATCACCAAAAATTCATAATGACCATACCGAGTTCTAAAAGCAGTTTTAGGAATATCTTTCTATCTAACACACAGTTGGTTTTGAGAATACTTTAGCACCCTTCAATTGGTCAAACAAATCATCTATCCTTGGTAATGGATATTTATTCCTAATTGTTATTATGTTCAATTATCTATAGTCAATACAAAGCCTAAGAGTGCCATCTTTCTTCTTTACCAATAAAATAGGGGCTCCTTAAGGAGAAACACTAGGTCGAATAAAACCTTTCTCAAGAAGTTCTTGCAATTGAGAGTTCAATTCTCTTAATTTTGTTGGATCCATTCTATAAGGAGTGATAAAAATAGGGTTGGATCCAGGAATAAGCTCGATTGGATATTCAACCTCTCTTTCTGAGGGTAATCTAAGAAGGTTTACTGGGAAGACTTCTGGGAAATCACATACAACAAGTATGTCCTTGATACAAGTACTTTTCAACTGTGTATCAACTATGTGAGTAAGGTATGCCCCACAACCTTGACACATCAACTTTCTTGCCAAGGCCGCAGAAATAATACTAGATGTCAATGATATTTCACCTTGTACAATGATGTGTGAAAATATAGGATCTTTAAAAGTCACATGCTTAGACCTACAAACTACCACTGCATGATATTTATAAAACCAATTCATCCCGATAATAATATCAAAATCCTTGAAGGGCATTTCAATCAAATCAGCAGGGAAGACTAGGTTTTGAATCACGAAGAGATAATCACGATAAATTTGATTGCACACAACTTGATGACCCAAAGGTCTTTCAACAAGCACATCATAATTAAGTCTTACAGATTTCACATTTTTAGGAAGAACAAGTGATGAACAAATACAGGAATGTGTTAAACCAGGATCAATCAATGTAAACACACATAAGCCAAATAAGTGAAATTTACCGACTACCATGTCTTGTCCATCTTGATCAACCCTCTACCTCATATCATAAGCGCGTGCAGTAGCCATTGGTCCACTAGCTTTATTAGCTCCACTTGCGCTTGCTGCTTGGGAGTTTTTAGGTCTTGCACCTCTATTAGTTTGAGGAGGATTAATTGAAGGCTTATGAACTGAGCCTTCAGTTTTCAAGGAAGGAGCATTATTAGGATTAGGATAGTCCTTCACTTTATGATCATAGCTCCCACAATTGAATCATGCACCAGAATTTCTCTTGCAAGTACCATAATGATTATTTCCACATTGCGGACAAGTGGGAACACGAAGCTTGCCTTGGCCATAATTTGGAGTACTAGTTGTAGAAAATTCTGATTTGTTTTGCCTTTTGTTGAGGTGTCCTGTTATCACTACCAGCCTTAGAATCATCAAACCTTCCCCTTTTGGATGGACCTCTAAAGTTTGGTCTAAGCTTTTAGAATTTGTTTTCATTTCTACTAGCTTCTTCTTTATCAAGTCGTTGCCAAGTAAAAGCATCAGACACTAACTTACAAAAGTTCTCATGGTGCAGGATCACCACATTCTTCCTAATGGAATCATTTAAATCGTCTTCAAATTTCCTGCACTTGTTTTTTTTCTATTTAATAATACCTCCAGCATAGCGAGAGAGCCTTAGAAACTTCTGTTCGTATTCAAAAATAGACATGCCTCGTTGCCTTAGATTCAAACACTCATTTTTCTTTGCATCACAATAAGCAGGTGGGACATACTTCATACGAAATTCCTTAAGAAAATCCTCCCAAGTAAGAACCGGAGGTTTTACCTTGGCATTCAGAACACTTACCCACCAATCATAAGCATCATTTTGTAATAGTGAAATAGAATACTTAAATTTGCAACATTTGAACACTCCAATTGCTCAAATACCCTCTCCATGCACTCCAGCCATTGTTTAGAATCAGTGGGATCAATAGTGCCTTCAAACTCCACTCCACCCATTTTCCTCATTTTCTCAAAGTTAATCCCATTGGGATCATGCATCGATTCAACCATGTGGTGGAAGAATTCAGCCATTTGTTAAAAAGGAGGATTCATAGCTTGAGTACCACGACTCATGTGAGGTCGTGGACCATCTCTTACATCCTGATGGTTTCCCAGTTCAGACCCACTAGTGTGGGAAACATATTGTTCCAGAGATTTTCTCCAACACCTTCCAGTGCATGAGGTTGGGAAATAGAGGCACCGGAACCTTCCCGAGCAACTTCCATAGGTCGGTCAGAAGAAGAGGCCATAACATAATTACTCCAAAAGGGGAGATCACATTTCATTAGGGACATGTACTAGATGCATGTGCAATCTACATGCAAGAACCCTAAATAGAACCTTTTTGAAAGCGAACAAGCATACAAGTAATTCACAGCAAAAATCCTAGAATCACAAACCTAGGCTCTGATACCAAAACTTGTAGCGACCCTTTTGAAAGCATACTACCACTTAAACAAGAAATCTAATTAAATACTTGTGACATTTAAAAGAGGTTAACTATGGCCATATTAATTTTAATCTATTACAGGGTTTAGCTTCATAATGAATAATTTAGTTAAGGATATACATCTTGCCCATTTAAACATTTCTTTGATGTTAAAATTGACATGGCGCGGAATTTAACTTATGACAGAAAAACCCTCCCAGAATAATTTAAACAAATAACTGACGAGCTTTTAATGCATATATTATCTTCACACCTAAGGATGAGATACCAAGAATATTACCAACTTCCGAGTACCGAAATTAGCCGGTTCATCCTTCACACAAACATTCAAAACTAATAGTAAATTTCGTATATTACAAGACTTGGGTTTACACAGCTCAAAAGAACAAAACATATAGACATATTATATTACAACCCATAGTGACATGATCAAATTAGTCCTCAAAATTTTATGTAAATAAACAACACATAGATCATGTACAAGTCCCAAGGTTTATACAAAATATAGAGGCCGATATGCAAATGTGATCTTCCTTACGGCTCTCAAAATCTCCATCTCCAATGGCCAGCATGCATCCTTTCGAACATTCCCTACGATAGAAACAACTATCCCTACAAATATAGCTAAGTGGTGCAAAAACTATAGGTTCAGAGCCCTCAGATTCACCAAGTTACCTTTATCAAGTCATGGACAGTCTAATTGAACATAATAAATAAATCAAGTAAACAATAGATAAAGAGTATCAAGTTCGATATTTAAAGATCCAAATGTCAAGAACGCTCATAGCACAATTTTCCAAGAAATTCAACAACAAGGCTCGCCCAATATATACATCATGTCGTCACACCAAGCACAAGCAGGTATCAAGAAGGGTCGATGCCCTGTATCAAGAAGGGTCAAAACCCAATAATCAAGAGAACCAAGAACCATATTAAAAATGGCTTTCTAGTTCGTACATAAAATGGATAACTTCCATTCTTAAGACGGACTTAAAATCCAGAGTCAAGATGGCAAATGATACGAATCAAGAGGCATGCCAATAGTGACAAAGTAACAGCCACAAGAAGGACAAGGTCCCAAGAAGAGTGCCAAATGGTCAGAAAATCTGTACAAGTGGGAGAGTTACACAAGAGTCTTTAACATCTTAAAGGATACCAACATGACAATGCAAAGTGACAATGTAACGACCCGAGAGCACCCCTTTGTCGTTACCGGCGTATTCGACCTCAAAGAGGTCTTATACAAGCCCTTAGCATTCGTCATAGCATGTATCATAAAATAAAATCATGGAAAATTTAAAACTTTTACTTTGGAAGTTCAACTTCACTTCATATATGAAAAATAAAATATAACTTCATCACAGTGCACCATCTAGACATAGAAGTATCGAAAATGGGACTTAGCCCTTACATCAATAAGAAATCTTAAAATAGGAAAGTACAACAATGTCTTTCAACATAAGCAAAGAACTAAACATAGAAGCTAGATCATAGGGTCTTGTCCTCGGACTTGAGGACTCACCAACTTGGGGAAGCAACTCAAGTGTCTTGAGAAGTGAGCTTGAATCCTCAATGGCCCGAACCTAAATGCTTGGGGAAAAGGAAGAAAATATGGGTTAGTACAACACACGTACTAAGTATGGCTACTATGTATAAAAACCATTGAAACATGCATAAAAGGACATTTTAGTCAAAACATGGTTTTTGCCAAGTAAATCCAATATGCACATAAATTAAGTATCATAGTCCAAAACCAACATAATATCATCCCAACATGTAGACAGCCCAAGCAATACTAGTGCAATGCAAAGAATAGAACCCCATCACCCTATTCAAAGCCAAGTATCACATTAAGAAACCTACTTCATGCATACATTCATAAGATCATATTTCAGCATAACTTATCATATTCATAATTATCATACATAACATAGCTTCAACATACATAAGTCGTAATCATCATAATCGTAAGAGAACACTACTACAACCATCCCTTAGTATCCCACAACTGCAATGTGCAAGAGAAATCCCATATCCTCCCTTACACAATGTAGAAACCCTTAAAAAAGCCCTAGTAAGAGTTCACACCTTTCATACCTTTATTTACTTTTTCATTAGGGAAATATTGCAATAACCGACATAGAACATAAGAGCTACATGGAATCCGTTGTTCTACTCCCACACCGAAAAGAGAGGGTTAACACTTGCCTAAGGTGTAACCATTCGTACATAGCTATCTAGGTGGATCCACTAAGCTAAAGTCCTATGTGGGCACTTAGTTAAGGGTCAAGGAGATTGCTTCTAAAAACCCTAACTTACTAAACGTAGCGGTTTCCATATCATGAGACAACACATACCGTGGGTAATCCGGACTTACGAAACGTGAGGAAACCCTTGTGGGGAGCCGAACTTACCAAACGTGAGACCCCCATCTCATTTACATGCCCTTTCGGTGCTAACCATCCAATTCCCTTTTAAAATCATCTTTAATCATCACACAAGTTCACATTAGCCTTTAATAGACCCTTATGTAGACATCTTACCATAATAGCTCATATGTGTTCATAAGTGAGTAACAATCCTTTCACTTTAGAGACACTTAGCAAGTGAGTAAACCTTTAACTTTACATTACACGATAATCATGAGAACTGCCTTTCAATCATATAAAAGCATACCATAATATACATACATACTTCATAGCTAATTCAAGTGTAGAGGGTTAAGGATGCGGAAACTAGGTCGTCAACACCACAACAACACATTAGGTATAGCATCATTACAATCTAAGTAATTCACCTTTCATACTTGAGTTCAAAGAAGAATCAACTTTCATACCTTATTTCCCTTCGTGGGACATCCATACTTCAATTACCAAGCAATTCATAACCAATGCATAATACATGGTAATTCACGAAGTAATAACATAATCAACATCAATATAAGCAATTGACATATTCCCTTCATAGCCTTCAAAGCTTCATTCAAAGACTCAACACTAAGTTCATAGAAATTATACATAACCTAGGGTAGAATCATCATACAAACATGAATTACATAACATCACATTCAATTTGTAGCCTTCAATCAATATCCAACACAAACTAGGGTTAGAATTAGGAAAAGAAGGAGAAGCATGGGTTTCATGGGAAATTCTTCAAGAAACCACCAATACAACATTAATTCATCCATAATTGTTCATATAACATCAATCAAAGTCAGTTTATCACATCAATTTCACTTTAGAAAGAACACCCACGTTTTTGTATTGAAATCTAGAAATTGGAGATTTTGAAATTCATCTTGAAGGGGCCTCTTGGGGAAAGGAATCCCAAGAGTGATAAGAAACCATACCTTATTGACGAATTAACCACAAAAATCCGAGTTCAAACCTAGGAGAGTTGGTCTTCTTCTTGAAGCTCCAATCTTCTTCAATGGAGTTCTTGAGAAGAGAGAGAGAGAGTAGAGAGAAGGAGGAACTTTAGGTTTAGATCTTTTGGGGTTTTGTGTTTGAGTGATAAAAGTGAGGTAAATTGACTTAAAAATAATTATATACACGTCCCCTAAAGTTCCATAAATACCCCTAACTTAGTTGGACTCTTTAATGAAGTAAAAATAGATTTCTGAATATCTGCAATTTCGTCGCGGAACAAGTCCGCGACACGGAGCTGTTCCCTGAACATATTTTGAAATAAATTTCAAGACGGTAGAGTCCGCGACACGACCGCGTCGCGAACTGGACGTTTGCTCCTTGGGGGAGCAAGTCCGCAACGTGCCATGGTTCCCTCTATCCACAATTTCCAAGCTGCCTTGGCAGCTTGCTTGGCCGAGGTTGGGGTCCTCCTCGGGGACCCTAAGGGTGGCCCCGGGGAATCGTATTCGAACCTCTTGACCCTATAAACACATATTTACCTGTTTTAAACCTTTTTACAACATTATACCATCATACGACATTCCCAAACCTGCCCAAAACCTAAGGACACACTAGGACACATTCTTCTCTAGTTTCCGGACGTCTTGGTCGTTTATTGACATTTAAACTTTTACTCTTCCAACCCAAGTAAATTTCATTAATATAGGTTTAGAAACATCATTTTACTATTTTTCAGTCATTATTCATAGGGTGAGGCTCTAACTTAAGTCATAGAATTTTCGGGGTGTTACAGACAAGAGGTAACGAAGGTACCAAGATCAACTTTCAGATATAACAGCAGTTAAAAGAGTTCAAGTACAAGTTTATACACAAACCTTAGTGCTTAGCTTAGAAACAGTCCAACACAACTTTAAGAGTTCAAACCGTAGACCAACGTATCAAGGTGCTCAACTTGTTCACGAGTATATACAACCTTAAAATAAATTTAAATAACTTCGTTAATCCCTAGAAGCTTAGTAATTTAATTTAAAACAGGATTATCATCACAAGTAAGCTTAACCGGTACAAATACAACTATGCTCCCAAAAACAGTAATTCTGGCCAGCCTAGTACCTCATGTCGCAACTAAGATTTGAAAAGGAAAATGGAAAAAATGGACTGTATATCCTTCATGAAATATGTAGGTACATCTCTTAAGGTTGCAAACAATCAAGAATCACCGCAAAATATATTTTGTACTAAAGATATCATCGATACACTAACAATTGTTCATACAGGATTTCTATATCCGAAATCTGGATAGAACTTGTCCTGTGTTGCGTCCCATATTTCGAATTCATAATAGCTAAATTAAAATTTTACGTCAACATAAGAGTTTTTCGTATACAAATTAGATTTCCAAAACATATTTATTCACTGACAAATGAGTTCTATAGAACGAGATATTCCAAAAGTACTAAACACTACTTAGCTCAAAAACAGATTTCGACTACTCACCAAAGAGAAGGGTGTATATCGAATTCCAGCCAAAAGGTCCAAGTTTTTCTCTTGTGATTTTAAGAGTAATATGGTTAGAGAGAGTTCACCAGGTTTCTTAGAGCTAAGGAACACGAATTTCACTATAGAGGATGTGTAAACATATAGTCTCAAGAGTGATGTTTATCAGATGCACAGCTCCCTCCAAAAGGTGGCTGCCCAAAAAAAGGTTGGCTGCCCAAAATGCATACATATATACCTATATGTATAACCCTCACCTCCCTTTCAAGTTATACATAATTCTAATTAGAATATTACGCAAATACCCAATACAATACCTTAAATTACGATCACAAATTATGTTAAGCAAATTTGCAAATATCACAACATTTCAAGTTCCCAAAATGAGAGTAAAACATACAGTAGTGATTAAGCAATGGTGTATCGACAAGAGACTCTTGGTTAGTATTTTGGGGTGTTATAACCCTAGTCCTTCTCCCACACACTAAACTCGAGAGAGTGAGTGGGCTAAGGTGGAGGTTGTGCTTAAAGCGGCAACCCGGTGTTCGAGAGAAACCGGGTTGATTCGGGATAAGTTGCTTGAGAGAGAATTTATCCCCACTATATTATAGCCTAGTCACAAATATTCAACGAATTTACTATCAAAAGAATGTACCCAATAGTCTAGCTTAGCCTGTATTCCTATCAAATCCCAAGGATCCCGTCTTCATATTCGTATCTCTCTTTATTTTTGTTGATTTTGCTCTTTATTTGGTTACAAACCCCCATTGTTAATTGACACTTTGGTGTCACCCCTTAGATTTAGTATGTTTGTATTCAACAGTGTTTTTAGCTATGACTTATTAGAACTTAATTTTATTTTTCTATTAATTCTCAAGCCCACTCCCTTGGGACTCAACCCAAACACTTGGTTGGGTTACCTTACTATTGTATGATCGTAGACACTTGCATTGGAAGTTGTGTCTTGATTACACAAACATCACAATAGCGCCGCTGCTGGGGAATGGTGTTACTTGAAAATTCGTAGTTTAGTAAAAATTTTGTTCTTTTTAGTTGTAGTTTACTTACTAAATTTGTAGTTTTGATTTTGTTGTTTGTATTGAAGCAAAGGAGGTTAGTATGGCGAGCCGCACTAGGGAGCTAATGGAGTTTCCTCTATTAGAGGTAATGATATTTCGGGATCGTATCCTCACCTTCAAGAAATTGGAAGGTGAACGGATCCACAAGTCATGGGCAAGGTTTAATGAACTAATCACTCAATTGCCAACTCCTGACATTTCCGACATAATCCTCCTTGATTGTTTCTACATAATTCTTTGTCCCGGAAACAAGAGGTTGGTCGACCAACTCATTCTGGGAGGCATTACGAAATAGCCATATGTGATAGCAGCCCAAGTGCTTAATCAAATGGCTAAAACGAACCAAGATGTAGAAAAAGACTTCATGTTGGCCTCCCTAATGACTTAGACGGATGAGTTGGCCAAAAAGATGATGAAGATCGAAGTCCAGTGTAAGAGGAAGGATAAATATATCCCTCCTCATGAGTGAAGAAATCCCAAGGACAATGAGGTTAAACGCCTTGAGGGAATACTCTCAATCATTCTCCACAAGGTAACTGAGTAAGATAGAGAGCTGGAAGAAATGGAGGAAAACATTAAAGGGATGAGGCGAATGATTTTGTCTCATTCCAGAGCCGTCCAGCTGCTCGAGAACCTTGTGGGTCTGCCCGATCTCCAATCGCAACAAAATAGGGGATTGCCTAGTGATACTATGGCTAACCCCAAAAATGAAGTTTGAGTGTTGACTTGCATCGTGCTGCGATGTTAACTAAGGCGATGTTTGGGATGAAACCCAAAACCCTTTTTATTTCTTTATTTTATTATAGAAATAATGGTGTGTTGATTGTGCAGATGGAAGTGTGGAGAGTGAACAAAAACTGCAGATTGGCGAGTTACAGGTCTATTCTGTGAATCGCCGAAGGGTTCGACGACCTCGAACCAGACCGCCATTAGATTCAAGACCAATTTACATTGGAGTCTGTAAAACTCGGTGACCTCATGAAATTATTGGCGAATTGCCGATCATGTCGGCGATCTCGATAGAGACCGTCATTTGGACTCCTACCATACATGGAGGTTCTGTAAAATTTGGCAAGGCAAATGACTACTTGGCATTACAATGAATAGTTCGGCGATCGGGACTAATGTCGTCGAATGGGCAAAAACTGGACGATTTTTCAAGCCAAGGGCTTAAAATTTTCAAACTCATTCCTTTACCCTTAGCTTTTCATCTTCCCAAACTCACACCTGCACTCTAGTTTTACATTTCTTGCATTTTTTGAGTATTTTTAGTATCGAATTATGCTACGAGTTGGATTACATTGCTTCCTAGCATCTCAACATCCATTTGATCGGCATAAAAGGTTGGTACTTCAAACCCCGCATTCATTTTGTCAAAATTGTAATCATTTGCAATATGTTAATCTCGTAGAATTCTAATGGGCCTCTTTGATTGGATCATATTGCTTAATTGCCTATTCGTAATCGATAATTGTTACTTGAATGGTGACCCGCTTTCTAGTGCGTTAAGTTAAAGTAATTTTCAATAGGGAGTGCTTCTATGTCACGAGTCTTAGTCGGATTTGTGTTGTAAGAACTTAAATTGCATTTTCGGGGGTTGCGGGGCTGATTTCAAGAAGTTGGGTTGATAATAGGAATGACGAGTCATTTCGGCGAGCTGAGACGAGCTCGCCGAACCACTCAGCAGTTCGCCTTGTTTCCCTACCTCGCATTTGATATCATGCTTGATGTGTTGTGGCTTATGTACCTTTCGGCGAGAAGCATGAGGTCACCAAAAGCACTCGGCGACTCACCAAAAGTCTTCTTGTTCACCTTTTGTCTTCGCCTTTGACCCCTTCTGCACTATAACTTTCGGCTGACACCCTTTGTTCGCCGAAGTATTTGACGACTCTCCGAATGGACTGCTAAGTCTACCTGCAGCTAATGGTCTTCCGTTTGCTTGTCGAATATTTTTTAACTTTATATCAAAGCTTTGAAGACATGGCCAGACCAATAGTTGCAGGAAGAAATATGCCACCCCGACATATAAAGGCACAAAACTCCAGAAAAGATGCAGGGACAACAAATCACCCCAAAGCAAAGAGCGAGAACAAGAAAGCCAGTTCCAGCAGGAGGATTCCCATTGACCCTATTATCCCTTTGTGGGCTCGAGGGTTCATTAAAGCGATACATGCCTATGGAGCAGATCATGATTTGGACAATATGGCTAAGGCTAATATCGCTGCAGCAACTAAGGCAAACATATACGATGAAAACCAGAGTCAGAATGACAACACTCCGGGTACTGATGCCTAGATAGATGGAGCAACTGCTTAGATAGGATCCCCTCTTTACCTCCCTCTCTGTCTTTCTTTATTTCACCTTTCGGATTTTGTGTTATTTGCATTTGAGGACAAATGTTTTTGTTTGTGGTAGGGTGAGGCCCACCTTTGTGTGCTATTTGTGAATCATATTTTGTTTTAGTATTTGGGTTGTGAGCCATAATGTTGTGTTAATACTGTTTTTGTGGATGTTTAAGCTTGTGGCTCCGTGTTTTATATTGCAAAATAATTTTAACCCTTCCGAAATTTTTTGCCACCTCTCACGTGTGTGGTTGTTCTGTTGCAAAATCTGAGTTTCTGTTCCGATCAATACTGATGACTTGAATAGTGTTCTTAATCAAACGAACATGAATGTGTGGCTACGATGAGGCAAAATGAAGTTGCATAGACAATATGTGAACTTTTTGCATCTCGTTGTGATTAGTCATGTATCAAATTGATTCTCTTATGATGACCGTTGCACACTAGCAAAAGTGTGGAGTCTTGTTTGACTGTAGTGTCAATGTTAAGTGTAATGAGCTTACTTTGAAACATGCATGATAGATCCTAGAATTTGCCTTATTGGTCCGGTCGACTAAGTAAGGCTATCTCTTGATATGTTATTAGGCAACTCTAAAAAGTGTGAGTCAATTTAACATATACCTCTTTGTGGCCTACCTTGTGAGCATGTGTGAACCTCTTTGTAACACCTCTTGAGCCTTACCTTTCTTTGAAAGAAACTTGATGAAATCATAACCTTTCTTTATCCATTACCCATAATCCTTATGAA
>JAJOOH010006876.1:0-12578 GCA_029582605.1 Solanum gracilifrons | reverse complement strand
TTAAAGGTATATATGTGCCCACGTGGACACATTACTATTTATAATTTTGCATTATTTTTTATGTCCACGTGGGCAAATATATATGTTTAAAATACGGTATTAAATAGTATAGGGAGGTAATAGGTCCTCATGAAAGTTTAGTATCGCAACAACAAATTCGATCAAAGTTAGGGTATTTTTCAGACCCTTATCCCTATAATTTTCCGAGGTATCTCTTTTTTCGTATATTTTCTATATACATAGTCCATATATATTTTTGTTGTGAGATTTGATCAACATATGTTTACACATTAAAGAATGTGAATAAAAGACAATTAATTATAAACATTTATCATAAAAAAAGTCACAAATTAATTTAAACAAGTTTTTATTATGTACAAGAATCTCTACATTTGGAAAAAGAGAAATTAAACTAAAAATGGAAAGTAAAATCAAGAACTTAATTTTCCTTTGCTTTCATATAGAAGTTGAAATTGTGGAAACATTATGACTCAATTGGGGATCTAGAGTAAACGCGATAGATTTATTCGAATTCAAATCATAAATATATACGATTATGTCAAAAAATAAAAATAAGTACACATATAAATAACATAATTACTGATTCTAAATTCTGAATTTGTCGTTGCTGGATTGACCTACCAAGTTTGTCCCACAAGGGAAGTCCAAGCACAATAAGCACAAACAAGTTTTTGAGAAATGTATACATACACAGCAAATGATAAGCTCATTAAGGTCAAATCCTTCCAATCACCCTTTTGCTTAGGACTCAAATTATCCTTCAAACCTTTTCCAAATTTTCCCACACCAAATATAAGTTGTGGAAATACACCCTTGTTGATTTGCTTCTCCGTTTTTGCGCTTTTGTGATCACTTGGTTCGCTATTTTGACAAGAAATTACTAACATTGAAAATGATCGCGGACTAACGCACTGTGTGTGACATTCTTGGATAACAGAAACAGTTTTTCTACCGTTGAACGAATGACTCAATGAGATTGAAGCCATGAGATTAAGAAACTTTTGAAAAAAACCTTGTGTGTCTTTGGATATTTTAGATGAACATTTCAATGGGGTTTTGAGAGGATGAATTATTTAGTTTGGATTTGATGACTTAGGGAGAGAATGAGTTAAAGTGGTTAGCCCCACAAATTTTGGAAAAAAGGATAAAAGATAAATGTGTCCAACTCAAAACAATAGGGTGGAAGAAAATATCTCTCAATAAAGAAACCATTTTGTGCCTTATGTTTTTTATTATTTGGAAATAAAATTGTATGGATAAGGTTTTAGGCATTGGTAGAAAAGTCAAGGTTGGAAGTGTATAATTATTAATTACATAGCATTAGGCCACCCATGGCATAGCCAAAATTAAAAGTCAATTTTAACTCAAAATTATAATTATATTAAAGAATTTATGTAACATGCCTTTTTTCATCTTCAAAAAATTATTTCAAAATAAGTGTTAAATCAAGAATTCAAACAAAATTAGTATATTTTTCCAACTATATATATGTTCCATATTTTTAGTATTGTTCAATTTTCAAAAGATATTTACTAAATAGACATAATTTAATAATCTACACATTATACTTATTATTTTTTAAATAAACGTTATTTTTGCTAAGGTGACACACTAACACTTATTTTAATACAAGGATAGTATATATATATATATATATAGAGAGAGAGAGAGAGAGAGAGAGAGAGAGTTTATCATGAATTCAATAAAATGATAACAATTACGTACACTATTATGGAGAAATTGAACATGGGATCACATGCAAATGTTGCTTCTAATTTGGCAAATTATGTCAACTAATTACTTTAATATAGTTTTGTTAGGAAGAAAAAAGGTTGATGTGATGTCTCCCACCCCACCCCCTCATGTTGAGGGAATATTTGACCCAAAAAAAAAAATTAGTTTAGAATTTGAGCCTTTTCATTATTTCCTTAAAAAAATCTTTGTCAATTTAAAGTTATACATATGAGTGGAGATTTTCACTTGTTTATATAAAAATCGAAAATAGTAATTTTCAATTTATATTATGATCGTTACAAATTGAATTATAATCAAATCATTTATTTATGTTACAAATTGAATTATAATCAAATCGTTTCGAATAGCTTATTAATGCTACTTATTAGTCTTGAAACGTTTATTTTAACCATAAAATTTCATGAATTCTTGAGTATATCTAAAATGTTTGTACATATATGGAGTATTTTGCCTAAAAAAATGATCCAAGAAGAATACAAATATGAAATATACAGGACCACTTCCCTTTTAGCTATTTAAGAAAATACCAAACTTCACTTGTTCCAAAAGGCAAATTAAAAATTTATGAAAGTATTAAACGTAAATCAGTGCACGAGCCTATATAAATAAATTATTCATTTTTTTCATTTTTGGATATTATTATAATACACTTGCAACCATACAAAAAGGTTACGTTTCTCCCCAATAATTAACTATTAATAGACTTGTGATACACTTGCACTTGCTTCTTCTTTACGTGTTACATTAGTTGTGAATTTTAAAATACGTTAACGAACAAAAAAACTAATACTATTTGGTGACTAGTGACTAGTGACGTTTGTAAAATAATATAAATGACATTTACTAGGTCATCACAAATATTCATCACAATTTTTTTGTTCAGATAGAATTGGCCACATATGCATTTGTAAAATTATGAGTATAATTTATTAGATCGTCACGATTAGACACATGAAATTTGATTCTAAACATAGTTAGTCGCATGTATTTTGAAAAATTTATAGACTAATACACATAAAAATTTAACATAACCCTGAATTCCTATTTCATAACTCATAAATTCCAAAAAAAAAAAAGAAGTGATATGTATACTTGAGAAACTATGAGTATAAGTTACTAGGTCGTCACGAATGGATCCATAAATTTTGAGCTTAAATGCAATCGACCAGACATATTCCAAAAAAACAATGGACTAATATACACAAAGAGTTGAGATAATTCCTAAATACCTATTTTGTAATCCATTAACCCCCAACCCCCACCCCCACCTACATACACACACCAAAAAAAAAAGGAAGCAATGTTTGCCGCTGGAAAACTACGAGTATCATTTAGTAGGTTATCACAAATATACCTATAAAATTTGAGCTCAAATTGAATTGATGACACATTTTTCAAAAAATAATGATCCAATACACACGAGAATTGAGATAATCTTGAATTTCTGTTTCATGACCCATAAACTTCAAAAAAACATATGTCTGCTTCGGAGAAACTATGAGAATCAATTACTTGATCATTACAAACGGACCCATAAAATTTGAAGTCAAACAGAGTCGGACATATATCAGAAAATTGATGGATTAATATACACGAAAAATTGAGATAATTAATTTGTATTATACTCTTGTGATATATTTATGTTTGTCCTCATTACACTAAAAATAAAAACAAGAACAGACCGTCAATTTTGGACTGCTTGACATGTTAAATTTAATTATGCATGATAATAATTTATGTTTTTTAGAATAATGTTTAGAATGTTTGTCTAATCAAATATATATTATTCTGAATAATTCTATTAATTAATCACATATAATTTATTCTTTTGACTGCTATTATTATAATTATTACTGCCATTATATATTGTCGTGGCGGGCTATGTTGTTAGTTGTTATTTTCTGAATAATTATAAAATGTATTTTACTGATTTTGTTTATTTATGTAGAAAATGTCACTTTATATAATCATCACCTAAAACAAAAAAATATATTCTTTCGACTAATCGACAAGAAAAATCTCCATTATTGATCGAACCCTCGATTCGGATCTTCGTTGAAATTTCAGTATTCAATAAATTATCATTACTTAAGTTAGAAAGATAAATATTTTAATTTTGGTTAAGATCACAGTCCACAAGATTAAATGACATTTTAATTTAATATCACAATATTTGTAATGACCCATTTGGTCATTTTGAGTACTAGATCTTTTTATTTTATAAAATACTTTTTGAAAGATTCTAAATGGGTATGTTGGACTATTCGTAACTATATTTATGAATTTAGTGGGGTAGTTTTAGTAATTAATTTAGTTGGTGGTTAAAGAAGAAATATTAAAATTAATAATGGGTCGTTTTCACAACTTTTATAATTTTAAGATATACAATTAGGATAATAACTGATCTGTAGAAGGAAAGAAAATTAAAGAAAAAAGCTAATGGATTATTGATTATTGAGTTTAAGGAGTGAATTGGAGGAAAAAATTTAATATAGTTGAAATTGTTACCGTTATGTGCTAATGGATAAATACAAAAGGTGATTGGAAAATTGGAAAGGGAAAAGTGGAGGCGTGATGATTGGTCAGGTTTTAGGTAGAATTAACTTTAATTAATTATTGTTATTATATTCTAAAGTGGGAGTGTTAAATGGGCATATGGGTAGTAATTGTTGTCAGGTGCAGGTTGAGAGAAAAGCTAGGCCAAACAGAGTAATGATATGGGTATCTATGGACTCGCTTACTTATGAATTATGCATGTTTAATAAATTGTAAATGTTTGGAAGCATTGAGGAAAGGAAAAGCTTTGAAAAAGTAGCTTGCTTGACTTCGGTTCTTCGGTGAAAGTAAGTTATGGTTTATTCTATGTGATAGATAGATTCTTAATAGTGATTGATATGCATTGAGTGATATTATGAAGTTCTACTCACACCATATTTTTCACACCCATTTTTGCATTTACAAAACCTTAATTAGGAATCGCGTGAATTCCTCAATTTTTCGTGTGTATTAGCCTATAGAACTGGCATCCAGAGCATCCAAATTTTTTTTCTCAAAAAACTTTATGAGGACCTCTGTATTGAGTTGGTTAACCATCACCTATACTGTCACCATTTTTTCACGCTCATTTCCACATTTACAGGCCCTTTCTTAGGAATCACGCAAATTTCTCAATTTTTCTTATGTATTAGCCCATGGATCTGCCATCCAAAGCATCCAAATTTTTTTTCCAAAAAACTTTATGAGGACCTCCGCATTGAGTTGGGGAACCATCACTTATACTCACACCATTTTTTTCATGCCTATTTCTGCAGTTACAGACCCTTTCTTAGGAATCGCGCAAACATTTTCGTGTGTAATTAGCACATGAATCAAGCGCCCGGTGAGGACCTCCATATTGAGTTAGGGAACTATCACGTGTACTTACACCATGTTTTTCACGCCCATTTCCGCATGTATAGGCCCTTTCTTAGAAATTGCACGAATTCCTCAATTTTTCGTTTGTATTAGCCCATGGATCTAGTGCTCGGAGCATCTAATTTTTTTTTCTCAAAAAGTTTTATGAAGACCTTCGTATTGAGTTGGGCAACCATCACGTATACTCACACCATTTTTTTCACGTCTATTTCCGCATCTACGTGCCATTTATTAGAAATCACACAAATTTCTCAGTTTTCCTTGTGGCACATGGATATGGCGCCCAGAGCACCCAATTTTTTTTCTCAAAATTTTTTATGAGAACCTCCGTATTGAGTTGGGGAACCATCATGTATACTCAAACCATTTTTGTCACGCCCATTTCTGCACCTACATGCCTTTTTTTGGGAATCCCTTAAATTCCTCAATTTTTCGTGTGTATTAACCCATTGATCTGGCGTCCAGAGCACCTAAAATTTTTTTCTCAAAATTCTTTATGATGACCTTTGTATTTAGTTAAGTAACCATCACGTATACTTACACCATTTCTTCACGCCCATTTTTGCATCTACATCCCCCTTTTTAGAAATCGCGCATATTCTTTAATTTTTCGTGTGTATTAGCCCATGGATCTGGCACCCGGAGTATCCAAAAAAAAATTCTCAAAAAACTCTATGATGTCTTCCATATTGAGTTGGAGTACCAACACGTATACTTACACTATTTTTTTCACGCCCATTTTCGTATCTACAGGCTCTTTTATAGGAATCGCTCAAATTTCTCAATTTTTCGTGTGTATTAGCCCATTAATTGGCGCCCGGTGAACCCAAAATATTTTTCTCAAAAAAATTTATGAGGGCCTCAATATTGAAATGGGGAACCATCACGTATACTCACACCATTCTTTTCACGTCAATCCTGCATCTACAGACCCTTTTAGGAATCACAAAAATTCCTTAATTTATCGTGTGTATTAGCCCATAGATCTAGAACTCGAAGCACCCAAAACTTTTTTCTCGAAAATTTTTATAAGGACCTCCGTATTGAGTTGGGAAATCATCACATATACTCACACCATTTTATTTCATTCAAATTCCATATGTACAGGCCATTTTTTAGAAATCACGCAAATTTCTCAATTTTTCATATGTATAAGCCTATGGATTTGGCGCTTGGAGCAACCAAAAAAACTTTTTCAAAAAACTTTACGAGGACTTCCGTATTGACTTGGGGAATCATCATGTGTCGCGCCTCGTTTTTCTCAAAACGGATTTTTCTTTTCGGATGCACGACCTAACAACTCTTTTGGGCTTTGGGGCAATTGAAAAGTCGTCATCTAACGAATTAAGGCGCGTTAGGGCACCTATTTAACCTAGCTAAGTATAACTAAGGTCAACGAACCAGAGATCGGGTAAGGGTTCAAATTACCTCGAGGGGAAGGTGTTAGGCATACCTTGAGGTCCACAAATGTGGGTCCCGGCTGGATCTCATGCAATTTATGTGGGGGTTACAAGTAGCACTTAAGGTCACTTCATTTATTGGTTATTTATTAAACATGATTACTAGGTGATAACTAATATTAAACAATTAAAATCATTTCGATTATTTATTTAATAAATTAAGTATGCTAAACTAGGTGATAACATAAAATATAACAAATTATGATTAATTCGCTTATTTAATTAATTAGATAAACATGCAAAACTAGGTGATAATATAATAACAAATGAATATAAAAAAAATAATAAAGAGATAAGCAAGGAGACAGAAATTGCGAAAGTAGATAATATTTTATTTAAGTTACCCCAAATAATTATAAACAGATAAAAGGGGCAAAAGGAAAGGGAGACTCTGAAGGACTTTGGGATCAGCACTCGACTTTATTTTTTGACAGGCTTCCGTGTAGGGACTGACAAAATCAAGGTTTGTCGCTTTAAGCCCGAGTCGATGTCATCATATCCATAGGGCCTAAACTACCCTTACCCCGCCACCGCATGCTTTACGTCTCTAAAGGGTGCCTAACGTCCCCACTTAAGGTCCAAGAGGCATTGGACTACTACTAGGATGGATTTAGACTGAAATAAATTCCTAATAGGCCCACATATACACCAAGTCAAACATGTTGGACGAGCATTTAGCACATATGATCTCAAGTTGGCCTCTAGATTTTATTAGACATGCTAGCAAACACATGTAAATAGTGAAAGGTCTCATACTAAGTGTGCGAGCATACAAACACATATCATTAATTGATCTTAAGGAGGCAGAAAATTATTTCGAGGGCAGAAAGCAGTTTAGATGATTTTAAATGAGTGGCATAACAATGACCAAGACGCAGGAAATATTGTAGAGTAGATTTGAATTAGGGCAGCATGTGTTTAAAGTAGCAAATGCAGAAATTAATACCAAGATAAGAAAAGTCATTAACTGATTTGTTTTAATAGGCAGAAAAATAATTAAAGTGCAGACAATGATTAATTACAGATTTAGTTTAATTAGAAAAATGTGGGCAGAAATATTGAAAACAAAAAGTGACAGATTTAATCAGGGTATAGGATTTAAACCGAATTTTAACATGCTTGATTTATTTGACTGGTACGAAAATAATTTGTTGCAGGAATCATTTAACATTGAGCAAACAGTACACGACTATTTATTTCAATTGTTTAACATGTTGAAAATGATTAAAATAGACTGATTTAATTAATCTTATTGATGCAATTTTTGAACAAAGAAAAACCCAGATGTACGACCTATAGGCATGATCTCTACACCCAAATGACATATATAAAGATGTGCACTCCTATGGGAATGGTATCTAAATGTGCACATGCTAGATTAATTTTAACATATCACTAGTAAATAATATCTGATTATTGTGTTGTGATTAACAAGTGTTTAGTTAAGTTAACTAATTAACATGCTAAGATTATTTTAACCAATTAACATACAAAACTATTAGGGATCAATTGATTAGACTAATTAATTTTGATTAAATTATATATGAGCATGATATCAACATCGCTATAAACAAGCTACAACATGACTTCTACTAGAATGTTAGCTTTAATATGCATGAATATTTAATTTGCAGAAACGACATTTAAAACTAATTAATTATATGAGGTTGATTTTATTCGTTAGTATTACATACTAAAGGTGACATGCAAATGACAATTAATTAGTATTTAAACAAGAGTCAATTTTAAATATTAATCAAACAAGATTAAAACAAGTGATCAAGCAATTAACTTTTTAGTTAAGATCTAAGCGAAATTTTAAAAAAAATTCTATTGAATAATCACAATCCTATGGGCATGCTTTCTAACACAAATAAATTACGATAAAAATAAACAAGTAGCATATAAATCCCGTCCCCCTTTAAACGGTCTCCCAAATTATATCATATATAAAAGAGAGTTAGTGTTACTACCAGATTATTACAGTACCAAATAAAAGGAACAATGAGTACATAAATAAGCAAACTAAAAATTCATCGACATCCTCTCCAAGGCGATTCTTCAAAACCCTGAACTCTAAGATCAAGATACCTGTTAAAGCAAGAAAATACAGCCGAATACAAGTAAAAGCAGATATGCGTAGTAAGATATTGTTTCACACACATGTAGACCCACAATCATTTAAGCAAAACACACAAATATTCACGTAGAAGAGAAGGTGAAGAGAGCTAACCCGGATGTTTCCCTTTTATTTATTCATACACAAAAATAACATATGCAAGGTAAAATTAAACTAATTAAGTAGAACTAACTGAGTATGCAGAAAGTTTATCAGCAATGAAGCCCCAATTTAATTCAATACTAGACCCGAACACAGCAAAACCGAGTAAGAAAGCACTTAAAATGCTCACCGAAATCTTAATTCTTTAAGAGAATAATATATTTATTTATTTTTTAGAATTAGAGTATGTGAGCCAGTTAGGGTCCTTTTTTTAAGAATGAGGAGAGGAGTCTAATTATATAGTCACTAGGAAGACGAGCAAATAAGGAAAAGGGAATTAATAAAAAAAAAAAATCTTATTCTAAAGGAGAGCCAAATCAGATTTATTAATTAATTTATTTTTTTTGCCAAATATGAAGCAAAACTGAAATCAGCCAAAATATTCACAAAAAAATAGAGTAGTAAGAATCAATTCAAACCATAATTAAGGGGAGGGGGATCAATTAAAATATTATTTTTTCCTTATTCTAAAAGAGCCCAAATCTAGATTTATTTTAATTTACTAACCTGCCAAGTGAAAAGCAAGTAAGAAATCGGCTTACTATAATTACGAAAAGGTTAATGACAGATATACACAAAGTCACAAGGAAATAAATAATTATTTTAAGGGGTGGGGAAATCAATTAGGACGGTCAATTAACATAAATAAGCGAAATAAAGGAACCAAACTATAGCAAATCCTACTATATCGAGAGACATGCCGGATCTACTCAAATTTAGTTATAGTGAAGAGGTCAATTAAGGAGTCCTTATTTAGTTTAAAATAATATTATTTCCATGAAAATTATTTTAATAAACATCCAAAACATCAATTAAGGATATCAACTAGTATAAAATCAATTACTATAAACAGTAAATAAACAAGGATTTATGTCAAAATTTGCAGCAAGGCTAAAATTAACACATATATCCATTACAGTGGAACCTCCGTATGGAAACAAATTGACTGGAAGTTTATTCTAATAATCAAGGACAAGCCAAATACTTTATTCTAAGAAGAACACCCATAATTTTCAATTAATTAAAGCTTCGATTATGATTTTTAACATAGGGAGATTAATCACAGAAGATTCATAAACCAAAACTGTTATATACATAAACAAGGAAAATATTAAAAACTCGGATTTGCTATAACAAACCAACTAAATCTATTTTCACAATCTGCTCAAACGACTCACAACAAAAACAGCGAACAAGCAGTCAAAAAATTATACCTTCGATATTTTCTAAGAATCGAGACCAAACATAGAATAATCTCCCAATTGAAAATGGACATGCCATAATATGAGCAATCACCACGAATTTTGCACAGAAAATTTGCAACCTAAGCATGCTTTCTAAGAATCAATCAAGAAATATAAACACATGACAACATATTATGAACTCATCCTATTTTAGAGTCAAGAACAAAGTGATAGAATGAATAAAATAAACTTACTCGGACGGATCTGTCAAAGATCCGTCTCAAAACTCAAAAGAAAACTTCAAAATATTTGCCGGAGTTCTCTGTCTTCGGTGCTCGCCTGGTTGCTGGCTGTTCTCACCGGCTACGACGTGGCCTCGCCTGGCTGGAACTGCTGCCTGGTCGCAGCTGTTGCTGTTGTTGTCACCAACTGGAGCTGATGGTTCTCCTTGCTGGCCGTTGCTTGTTGTCTCGCCAGTCGCCTGTGGCTGCTTCTGTTTGGAGCTGGTGTTGCTGTCTGGAGCTGGTTCTTGCCGGTAGCTGGCTGCTCGTTCTCGCTGACCACTGCTGGAGCGACTGGCTTCGTCTCCTATGATGCTGGCCGTCAGTGAAGAGATGAGAGAAACAGGAGGGGAGGCGGCCTTAGAGAGAGGGAGATGATGAGTGAATATGAATGTTAGGGTTAGAATTCTTTGAGGTGTAAAAATAGGAAAGAAGAGGAGAATGGATCTTAACCGTTGGATTAGAATTAGATGAGTGCCTAGGATTTGATTTAGGATTTAGCTTAAAGGATGGACGGTTGAGATTAATTGGAATTGAAAATCTGAAAATTGGAATGAGTTGGCTAAAATTGGAATAGAAATGGCTAGAATTGCAATGAGAATTTGAATTGAAGTGGTTAGAATTGAAAGGAATTAGAATAAAATCGACTAAAAATTAAATGATTTGGAGGGAATTTAAAGAAATGCTATCCAACTAAAATACTACAACTAAATTTTTATTTTTATTTTAAAACATTTGAATTATTTTGAGTTTTACTAATAATTTTAAAACATTTTAATAGTATTTTCAATAATTTTTATAAAACATGCATACTAAATATATCATTTTTTAGACAAAATCGATTAAAATTTTAAATTCGACCTATTTTTTTTAAAAAATATTTCTTCGAATAGCATTTCACAAAAAGGGTTATAGGTCGATCAAAATTGGGTGTCAACAGCTGCCCCTTGGTTGCTTGAGAATGAATGATGAATTGTCGGGCAACTAACGTTGACTTAGTAGCCGATTTTGTCCGACCGACAAAAGATGTCAGTGGGATCAATTGAAATGACATAGAGTTAAAAAAGGGTACGACCGAGACTTTGGTATTAAGCCGCCTACATATCTCTGGTTATACGAGAATCAGGTCGTGTGTATTTCTAGACTTAGGAGTAAACGAGACTCCTAAAAATTGAAAGAGCGGAACGGTATATAAATTGAATGATATTGGCTTGAATGGATAAGATTAGAGTAGCGAGAAAGGCATGACAGAGAGATTTCCAATTTAAGGACGAAGGATTCGACGAGGAGTGGTAATATGAGTAGCCAAGAGTTGAATGAAAAAAAGGTAATATAAGTAGCAAAGGATTTGATAGGGCCTTTGTTGCGATAGATGTAAGCACGATAATCGTAGCCGAGAGGTAAAATGTCTTATCTGCAAAAATGTTAGTCTCTGCAAATCTATAGCTTGTAATGTTATTAGAGCAAATATATCAAACAAACGATAAAGGTAAACATGATGCAATTTTCCATATCGACAATGATGTTTGCCATAAGACTATGAAAATGATGTCTTAGGCTATGATGTCTGGGGCCATGATACGCAAAAATTATATCCTCAGGTCATGAAAATGTTGTATGCGGGCCATGAAAAATGATGCCTTTAGACTATGATACCTTTGGATCATGATAATCATAAAAGTAAATCCTTAGGCCATGATATGATGTCCGCAGTCCATGAAAATGATGCCTTTAGACTATGACACCTTTGGATCATGATAAGCAGAAGTAAATCCTTAGGCCATGATATGATGTCCGCAGGCTATGAAAATGATGTCTTTAGACCATGACGCCTTAGGAATATAAGTAATGAGTAAAGAAAGCGTATCTGTAATTCGGGCATCTGTTGACACTTTGTTTGGAGTTTATTCGGATATATTCAATTCTCGAGCACAATCCAATCTCGGGCACATGCAATATCGGACACAATGCACTCTTAGGCTCAATGCAATCTCGGGCACAATGCAATCTCGGGCTCAATGCAATCTAGGGCATAATGCAATATCGGGCACATGCAATTCGGGCTCAATGTAATCTTGGGCACATGCAATGATGTAATTCTCGGGCACATGCAATATCGGGCACAATGCAATCTCGGGCTCAATGCAATCTCGGGCACAATGCAATCTCGGGCACATGCACA
>JAJOOH010006875.1:0-15167 GCA_029582605.1 Solanum gracilifrons | reverse complement strand
GTTGGTCCCTCCGCGAGAAGGGAGTCTGGTATTGCTATATTTGTCGGTCTCGGATAACGCATTGGGATGCGTACTTGGTCAACATGATGAAACAGGGAAGAAGGAGTGATCCATCAATTACTTGAGCAAAAAGTTCACCCCATATGAGGCTCGTTACACTATTTTGGAGAGAACATGTTGTGTTTTGACTTGGATCGCTCAAAAGTTGAGACATTATTTGTTTTCTTATACCACATACCTTATTTACAGGATGGACCCGTTGAAGTATATTTTTCAGAAAGCAATGCCGACCGGGAAGTTGGATAAATGGCAAATGCTTTTGAGTGAGTTTGACATTGTGTATGTGACTCAAAAGGCGATAAAAGCACAAGCCTTGGCCGATCATCTTGCAGAGAATCCAGTTGATGAGGAGTATAAACCGCTCAAGACCTATTTTCCTGACGAGAAAGTTTCATTTGTGGGTGAAGATATTTCTGAAGCCTACCCTGGTTGGAGAGTATTCTTTGATGGAGCGGCGAATCACCAAGGGAAAGGTATCGGAGTGGTCTTAGTATCAGAATCCGGTCAACATTATCCTATGGCGGCTAAACTCCTATTTAATTGCACAAACAACATGGCTGAGTATGAAGCTTGCATCCTCGGTCTAAAGATGGCAATTGATATGAACGTTCATGAGCTGTTGGTTATTGGAGATTCAGATTTGCTAATTCATCAAGTTCAAGGTGAATGGGCTGTGAAGAATCCAAAGATCACACCGTATGTGCAGTATATACAAAAGTTGTGCAAAAGATTTCGCAACATTGAGTTCAGACACACTCCCAGGACGCAGAATAAGTTGGCCGATGCTCTTGCCACCATTGCCTCAATGATTAAACATCCAGATACAAGTTATATTGATCCAGTGGATATAGAGGTAAAAGAGCAACATGTCCATTGTTCGCATATTGAAGCAAAACCAGATGGTCTGCCTTGGTATTTTGACATCAAGAAGTATTAAGAGGATGAGACTTATCCTGAGATTGCAACGTTGAACCAAAAGAAGTTGATACGCCGCATGGCCCTCAATTTCTTTGCAAGTAGGGAAATCATTTACAGGAGGACACCAGATTTAGGTCTTCTCAGATGAGTTGATGCTAATGAAGTTGTAAAGCTTCTGGACCAGATACATGCCGGAGTTTGTGGTACTCATATGAATGGGCTCACTTTGGCAAGAAAGATCCTCCGAGCCGGTTATTTTTGGATGACTATGGAGCATGATTGTTGTAAGTTTGTGCAGAAGTGTCATAAATGTCAAGTGCATGGAGATTTGATTCGAGTGCCACCTCACGAACTTAATGCTATGAGTTCACCTTGGCCTTTTGTAGCTTGGGGCATGGATGTCATTGGTCCAATAGAGTCAGCCGCCTCTAACGGACACAGATTCATTTTGGTTGCTATTGACTACTTCACCAAGTGGGTAGAAGCAGCTTCGTATAAGTCGGTGACCAAGAAGGTTGTAGCTGATTTTGTTCGCAACAATTTGATATGTAGGTTTGGAGTGCCAGAATCCATCATTACTGATAATGGAGCCAATCTTAACAGTCACTTGATGAGAGAGATATGCGAACAATTCAAGATTACTCACCGAAACTCAACCGCCGATCGTCCCCAAATGAATGGAGCCGTAGAAGCTGCCAACAAGAACATAAAGAAGATTTTGAGGAAAATGACTGATGATCGCAGAGGTTGGCACGAGATGTTGCCATATGCTTTGTTGGGTTACCGAACGACTGTAAGAACATCAGTTGGAGCTACTCCATATTTGCTAGTATATGGAACAGAAGCAGTTATACCTGCAGAAGCTGAAATACCTTCGTTGAGAATCATCCAAGAGGCTGAATTAAGTGATGCTGAATGGGTTTGCAAGCGGATTGATTAGTTAACATTGATTGATGAGAAGATAATGGTTGTTGTTTGTCATGGACAACTGTATCGACAGAGAATGATTTGTGCTTTCCATAAGAAAGTAAGAGTCAGGATATTTGAAATCGGTCAATTGGTCCTTAAACGCATTTTCCCTCATCAGGATGAGTACAAAGGGAAATTTGCACCAAATTGGCAAGGACCCTACATGGTTCGCAAAGTATTATCTGGAGGTGCCTTGGTCCTGTCGGAGATGGATGGCATCGAATGGACGAAACCGATCAACTCAAATGCTGTCAAGAGATACTATGCTTGAAGTTTCAGTTTGTATTTCTGTCATTCCCTTGTAATCGTTCTATTTGCTTCTAATCGCTTTGTTTAGAATTGTATCCATCTTGTAATGAACTACATCTGACCTGAATTATCAAGAATGAGATACGTAGGCGGCCTATGTCGGCCTCGGTCACTTCTTTATCCCCTTTTAATATTTTTTCCTTGTATTTGAACTACGTTCGACCTGAATTCTCAAGAATGAGATACGTAGGCGGCCTATGTTGGCCTCGGTTGGTATCGTTGTAATTTTCTTATCCTATTAATCCTTGAGGGGGAACTACGTTCGACCTGATTCCTACCTCAACGGGATACGTAGGCGCCACAACGGCTCGGTCATATTTCCCGTAAGATTTCTATTTCCCTTTATAGTAGAAACTGGACAGAATTTTTGAGAGGGACTCAAAAATTCTCGAGAAGAAGATCTCTCCAACAAAGTCGAGACTGAAGTTATTTGAAATTTGCAACTGGGACAGAATTTTTTGAGAGGATCTCAAAAATTCCATGATTTGCTCACCGATGGTTAAATATAAGCCAAGACACTTAACTGGGACAGAAATTTTGAGGATGGCCTCAAAATTTCCACAGGGTTCATCGACAGTTTGGAACAACTTTGAATACTTCCCAACAAGTAATCAGATAGATCCCAAAACATCAACTCCAAAAGGCGTTCATTAAGCTTGACGTGACATGACACTTGGTAGTGACTTTTTCCAAACATTAATTTTAAAAATCTATTTCCCTCAAAATCTTTTCTTTCATGTGTCAATTATTTTTGCATAAAATGTTTTGTCTTATCTATCAAGAAGCGGGAGATCGGAGAAATCAACCGGAGATAGCAAGACAATGAGCAGACAACCGAAGAGATCGACACAAATCGGTTCATTTTTAAACTAACAATTTTTATGTGGATGCAGATCTATAGGCTTACCTCAAAATCAGCATATTCTTCCATTCAATGAATATGGAGTAGTCAAAAGGGCGAAGAGCTCCCCAAAATTGACAATTTTTCTGTGGATGCAGGAGATATTTTATGATGCTTTTATCAAAGATTTTGGAATATGAATAACATTATTTCATTCAATTCCTAACAGAATAAGGAAATATTTATGTTTCTTATATCAAAGATTTGGGAATATGAATAACATTATTTCATTCAATTCCCAACAAGGCGAAGTCCATAATGAACGTACAACTATGTACGGAGATGAAACAAACAAAAACTGCGAAGAGAGCATTATTATTATTATTTCAGCGATCAAAGACACCTGGAGGACGTTTATCTGCATCATATTATCAAGCATGATAGTATTCTTACCCAGAGAGTCATTTTTATTGTATTGTCAAATGAGATGATACCACTACACCAAGGGTCATTTTATTTATATTATTGATTGAGACGATACCGCCATCTAAAAGATACCCAGAAGATCACATATGTTGCTCGATGAAACATTATCTTCGTTCGGTATCAGGGAGGCATCATCATCAAAGGAAGTCATGCATCGCGGATAAGTCATACATAGCAAGAGGAATAAGGCATGCATAGCGGAGAAGTCATGCATAGCAAGAGAAGAAAACCATGCATAGCAAGAGAAAATTCATACATCACAAGGGAAGATTCATGCATTGCAAGACGAGATTCATGCATCGCGGGAAAAACCCATGCATTGCGAGAAAAGAGATTTATGCATAGCAGGAAGAAGAAATCTTGCATAGCAAGGGAAGGATTCATGCATCGCGGAAAAGAAGTTATGCATTGCAAGAGAAAGATTTACCCATCACGAGAACATCAACATCGACTGCATCATTTTTTCTTTACAACATGACATCAAGAGAATTATCAACAACGACGTCAAGAGAACTGGCAACACATTACATCACCCTATTTTATTAACCAAAGGAAGAGTACATTGAAGATTATATTGCAAACATAAAACACTAGCTTTATTTGCTTTGCGTCGAACCCGATGGAGTTGATGCCAAATGTTCAAGGAGAGCAATTAAGTGTCAACATGGTAAAAGACACTATCCCTCCATTTGGATTGCATTTTTATACTATTGAGTTTTATCTCAATCTTTGTCGAGAGCATCCAAGAGGATGAATTCTCAAAACAAACCACAGGTGTGGACGACATCAATTAGGATGCAACACAACGTGGAACTTTTTCTTAGCAGCGAACTGGGACATAGTCCAAAGAGGAGTGCCAAACTCTTAGGACGCGAGCAGAGGAGCGACTTCCACCACAATCAAACCATACCCCTATCAGAAGGCATGTGGGTTTATCTTTAGGTTTGTCGGTTTCAGTTTCGCATCCGGAAATTTTGGTCTGTACCGGAAGCAGCTTTCCAATCTGAGTGACGATGCACCAAGAGCTTTGGAAATTATGTCTGTGTAAGTTCTTACTTATGGGTGTGAAGTGCACCATATTCATGGCTAAGAGGTTGCAAGCCTCTTCTTCATACTCGATTTACCTTGTCACTCTTCCTGAACCAAAGGTTATCTGGCATAATAGGTTTCTTTTTCAACCGATCGAGTCGAACTAAAAGCAGCCTGATTCCCTAGGTTGAGGGATATGTAGGCAGAATCGGTGTTGAAACTCGGCTGTATTCCATCATTCGCTCTTAAATCTTATTCTCGAGCATGTCGATCTCTTCATAATCTGATATCGGGATGACTTTTGAATTCTTTCAAATCGTGTGTCAAATCAGGCATATCGAACTATAAATGACCTGAATTCTCATATAGCCTGAGATATGTAGGAAACCCATTTTCGGGGTTCGGCCATAATTCCCAAAGTTCATACCAAAATCCCTTTTTTAGAAAAGATGAAAATGTGGTCAGTCAAAATTGGATTTGTCAATTTCATTTTCCTCGCATTTCTTGCATCAATCCAGGTAAAATGAGGGACAGTTGTTGACACCCAATTTTGACCCTCCCCCGATAATAATTAATTCTCGAGCTTCCTAGATTTCAAATATTTTGGAATAATTAGTTTATAAAATTTAAATATTTTTCAAGATTTTAAAGTGATTTAGTCGGCTTTATGATATTTTAGATAACAAATGGGTTTTACATAATTACTTATGTGATCAACGTACCTTATTATATTTGGCAATCATCCTGAAAGATTTTGCATTTTTAAAATTAGCTATTTTATTTAATTTAGTTTAGTATAAATTATAGTTACAATTTTGGGTTATTTGAATGTTAGTTTGTGATTAAATTGTTTATTTTATTTTGTTAAGATTAAGAATCTTGTTAATTAATTAACAACAATTCGTCTCATTCTAATTTTTGGCCGAATTCAGCCAATTGCTTCAACTTGGTCGAATTGCCATTCATGTGGCTATTTTTTTAAAAAAATAAATCAAATTGGCCATATTCCTTGTTTTTTTTCAAAACTCCTATTTTCAAACCAATTTTAAACTCATTCCTAGCAGACCCAATCCAATATTCCATCCCATTCTTTCTTTTAGCCCAAATTCCCAACCCCAATTATTTTTCCAACAAGAGAAACTCCAGCAAAACGTTCACAACATTCCAGTTCGCTGTTCTAGCATTTGCCAGCCGCGTCTGCCTCGCTATAACAACAGCAAAAGGCATCTGCCAGCCGTGTCTCCCGTCCTTGGAAGCGTGAAATCGCTCCGCGTGGCACGACAAGGACGGGAGATTGATCCCAGCCGTCCATTCCCATTT
The DNA here is from genome assembly GCA_029582605.1 of Solanum gracilifrons. Lineage (NCBI taxonomy): Eukaryota > Viridiplantae > Streptophyta > Magnoliopsida > Solanales > Solanaceae > Solanum > Solanum gracilifrons. The sequence goes on along the minus strand of JAJOOH010006875.1, from coordinate 9,235 downwards.
CCTCTTCAGGAATATGGTTGAAGATCTCAAAAAAGTATGTTTGCCTATAATGGTGAATTTTTTTTTGAAAGTTTGAATTGAGATGGGCCTCATGCCTGTCCGAATTTCACCACTTTTCCCCCCAAAAAGAAATAATTTCGAACCCTAATTCCATGCTATATATTTGTTCTGTTCACTATGGGAAGGGGAGAAGATTTTGGGAGTTAGATAAAATTCTTGAAAGGAAATTTTTCACAGAAAACAACTTGAACGAAATAGCTAAAGAAATACCTACTAAATACACTATAAGAAATCAGAAAAGACAAGTAATTTTAGCCTGCATTCGATATTTTCTGCCCATTTTTCTTGGTTGCTGGTCATGGTCAATGTTCTGGCATGGTGAAGTTCATCTCTCAGGCCCGTCGCCTCAGTTCGTTGCACCAAGAAAGGTAAACTCATTTGGAATTCAGACCTTTTTTTTTGTTTTGTTTGATGTTCTGTTTTGGTATGAAATAAAGTGAAATGGGGCTGTTAGTATGTATTCGTCCTTTTAAAAAATGTTTCTATTCTCTTCCTGGTTCATGGCTTTGTCCGTCTAGAGGTTGTTTGATTTTGAATCATGTGTATCTTAGTTGTTTAAGATTAAAATGGACCTTTGTCTAGCAAATTAACTGCTGGAAATTTTATGAACCATTGAACTCTAGTTCTCTTCTGAATTTTGTATTTGTTTGCATTTTTTATCTATGGTTCGATTGTTCGTTTGGCTTGGTGTCGACTAGGAAAGCTGAAAAATCTTTTGTGGTTGCTATTTCGGCCGTTCTCTTGGTCTGTTAAGGTCACTCTCGTTTCAAAAGTAGGAGCAGAATTTTAAACTAATTGATAGTGAACGTGCGTGTTGTTTCATCTATGGATCGTTGGTCTATTAGTGATTGTTCTACTATTTAGCAAAGCATGTGTAAATCAAGTCGTGTTTTCAGATTTGTCTAATTTTAGTCGAAATGCTTGCCATTTATAGTCTAAGTGTAGGCTTCCTTAGCATATTTCTCCTATCTTTGCCTTATTTCTACTCTTCATGAGGTCTGTTTTAGTTGTCTTTAAACATATCTTATCATGCTTTAAAAATGCTAAGATTATGAGGCTAAACTTGAGCTTAAATCATGTTGTGTGGCGTGGTGTTCAAATACTAATTCGGCTTGGAAACGTGGCCTATTTGTGTGATTAGCTTGTTCAAAATGAAGGCTTTCGTTATTTTAACTAATCTAAGTAGCTGAATGCTAAATTACATTTGGTTGATTTAACTATCCTTTTCCCCAAAACTTGAGTTAATATAATATAAGTTTTTCTTGGATCATCCTCTAGCGGTGCTCAATAGCTAGTCGATCATTTTCCGCATTTGATAGTCCACCAAGTTTTGTTTGTTTCATTTATTTAATTTAGTCTTATGTTGGTTGTTTCACTAAGTCATGTTACTGCTTCTTTTCACGTTATTAGGAAAAATTATTTAATGGTACTAGCATTGTTTTCATAGTAGTAGTTTAAGATTCTTTTATTTTATTTTTTTATTTTATTTTCATTTATTGAATTTGGTTCCACTGTTTCTTCCACTATTGATTTCTGGAAAAGGTATCAATGTTACTTTGACTTTTTCCCCTTCATTGCTCATTGCCCTCCACGTATAAAAAATATAATAACAAATAAATAAAATAAAATAAAAATAATATATATATATAAATTATGCCTTCATGAATTTCCCATTTATATTAGAGTTTAAATATTGTGCTATTTACGACTAATTGATATATGTTGTTCCGCTTATTTATTCATTTTTATCTTGTCACTTTATTTCATTCCCGAAAAGTGCTAATTCTGCAATTTGTTTATCGTTTGCATGTGAAATTGGCCCGAGTTCACCATGAACTCCCATATTTTTTCCTTGCATATCGAGAGAGCCATAAAGGCTCAAATGCCACCTCTATTGAGTCAGTCAATTGCTAAAGTCGACGAACATGTCCCAGAAGAATATGCTACAGATTGGAGAGTCGAAAAATTAGGCCAAAGGCCCACTTTTAATTTCGAAAAAGTTGTATTTTGTTATTTTGGGCCTAAGCCCTTGTCATCTTACTATTATTATTTTGTTAGAATTTAGGACAGGTGGAAGATGGGCCTAAAGCCCAAAGAAATAATATTTGAAATTTAGTGTAGAACAGGTACAAAAAAGGGGCAAGAATTGGGTCGAAGACCCAAAACGAAAATAGGCCCAAGTACTGGTCCAGGCGGACAGAATAAACCATACTTGGGCCTAAATCTCTTTCCCTCTTTGTTTTATTATGTTTATTTACTTGCTAATATTTGTCATTAATCTTAAGACCAACAATTCAAATCCCCAAAAGATGTCTATTTCGTTTTTTAAAAAATTAACTAAACCAATCATCTCTTAACAAGATTTAAAGAAGTAATTTTATAAGATAGCTCACTTAGATAATATTTAAGTACTTCCCTTTCCCCCCTTTTAAATAGTTCTAACTAGAATAATTCAATTTTGCAATTTAAGTTAAGTTAAAATTATTTTAGCCAAGTAATTAATTGTCAGATAACTGCGTATTAGCGGGCATTTCGGGTGCTTTCAAACCCTTCCCGAAATACTAATATGAACCTCGAACCCCCTTAATAGTTTTCAATAGGTTTACTGTTTTAGTCTTTTGAAAACAATAGTTTTTCTTGATTTTTCTTAAAAATTAAGTGGTGACTCTTAAACCAGTCTAATAATATTTTTAAAATAAAACAGAAAATACCAAAGAGAGTTCGGGGTTCAATTTACACATTGAGAAGGGTTTAAGCATTCGAAGTGTCCGCTAACATGCGGTTGACCTACGACTTGACTAAAATATATTTTCAACTATTTTTAGAAAAAAAAGTGATTTAACATAAGGATAATAACTTACGATATTTGGTTATCTTTGAGAAAAATGGTTAAATAAATGACACATTTTATTTTTTTAGAGAAAGGGATCCAAAATGAAACATTTGACTCAAAATACAAGTCATTAGAATATTAATAAAACTAGATTAATTAGAATTTATTTAATTGATTTTTGAAATAATAATTTAAACCAATTTCATAAATTAAAGCATGAACATCATTTTAAATTAATTGACTAACCCTTTTTGAGCAAAATGACTAAGTAAGTATATTTTATTTTAATTAATTGAAAAGGTTTTTGACTAACATTTTAAAAGTTTATTTGAGAAAAATACTTTAACTTTAAAAAAAACAATTTTAAGATGAATAAAATGTGGTTAAGTGAAAAGCATTAAATAACATCTCTTTTTAAGAACCAAATGTTTAACTTAATTGAAGATATAAAATTTTGACCAATATACTTAATTAATAAAATAAATGAACACAAAAAAAAATGAAATGTATTAAAATTAAACCAACAAAAAGAAAATAACTCATCTTTTGGGGAATCTAATTAAGCTAATTCACAATTATAAAGTTAGAGTTAATGATAAGAAAACAAACAATAAATAAAGACAATAAAATAATTTAAAGGCAAAGGGGAAATGAATTTGGGCCCCCTTTTTTGGGGCCAAACTCTTTGTTGATTTGGGCTTTTGGCTTAATCCCCTTTTTGGTATACAACTGTTGTATACGAGTGTATATTTGATGTATACAACCCTTTTTTCTGCTTTCCTAAACTTGTTGTAGCTTCATTTCGACCTGTTTTAGCTTTTCTTTATCTTCTTGTATTCTGATGAGCGAGACTAACAGGAGGAGAAAGGATTTTGGCCTCAGTGGCCTATTCAAAATGCAAGTTCGGAGACATTCGAGTCCAAATTGGACTCCACCCAAGGGAGTTTACATGCAACGTAAATAAATAGAAAATATATATATAACAAACCTATTGACTAAAAAAATCAAGTAAAAGGAGGAACCCATGTGCTAATGTTTCAAGTATCACACATCATAAAAGAACCAAGATAATTTCTACATGATTAAGCCCATGTTAGGGAACAATTTCAATTTGTCTTGACAAATTATTACTCACAAAAATATATGACAGCAAGCAACAATACAACTAAAATCAAAACTAATCAAACTTAAAACCCAACTAATATTCTTAACATTCCAACCAAGATCATTAGGAGATAAGTAACCAAGTTAGAACTAACTAGCCATTATCTAGCCTTAATTAAAAAATGAGCTCACACACATGCTAAGTATATGGACATATGAGAAAGGAACACTAACAGAGAACAATATGCATAAGCATAATGAAGCAGGGAGAAGAAACCATGTCAAACCTTAATATCTACAGTTGACTGACCAGAGCTAAAGCAAGAATAACATTTGAGTAAATCAATTCCCCAAATTCAAATTTTCAAGAGCCAAAGAGCTGCTCGTTGTACAAGATTTTAGCCAAATCCCATGAAATCCGGACGAACGGATCAGTGTAGACGACTTCGATCAAGCCCACCGCCCTTTCAGTCAACGTGGCGCTATCTTGTAGCCACAAGGTCGATGGGACGCGGCTGGCAGGGCTAGAACGGTTTGGTGAGAGCAGACGCCTGCTTTTTTCCATGGATTCCGCCGTTCCAGCCGCTGCTGCTTTGACGTTTTGGACTGCTTTGCTGAAGAAGAAGGAAAACGCAGGTGGGGTCACAACTGCTGATTGTTGTATGTATTTGTTTTGATTGAATTGGGTTTCTTTGTTGAAGAAGAGTTGGGTCGGGTCTATAGGGAAAAAGGGATGGGTTAGTGAAGTGAGCAGGAATTTGGGATGGGGCCTGGGCTTGCTGGAAATTAAAGAATGGCCCAAACTTGGTCTCATGAAGGATTGGGTGAATTGGTTAGATTTCGAATTGAGGATTTGGCCCATGGATTAAAATTATAGCCAAATGAATTTAAAACGTAATCAAATTGAGTTTGATTAGCAAATTCGGCTAAAATATTAATTAATTAACGAGCATCTTAATTTTAACGAAAATAAAATAATTAACTTAACTACGAACTAAATAATTTAAGATATAATCATAACATAAACTAGAGTGAATTAATAAAATAATTACCCAAAAAAAATCAATTTTTTTGGAATGATTTTCAAATATTTATAAAATATACTAATTATATAAAAACATATTTATTATTTAAAAATTATAGAAATGACTAAAATTTCTTTAAAATAGTTTGTAAAGCATTTTTAATTTTTTGTAAAAACAACTATTCCAAATCGTTTGAAATTGAAGAAACTCGATGATTAATTTATATTGTGGAGGTCCAAAATTGGGTGTCAACAATATTTTCTTTGAAGATATGGCGTCATTATTTGTATGGTGTTCATGTTGATGTATTCACTGATCACAGCAGTCTTCAATATGTGTTCACTCAGAAAGAGTTTAATCTCAGACAAATGAGGTGGTTAGAATTACTCAAGGATTATGACATGAGTATTCTTTACCACCCAGGTAAGGCTAATGTTGTTGCTGATGCTTTAAGCAGATTGTCTATGGGTAGTATTGCCCATGTTGATGAGGAAAATAGAGAGTTAGCGAAAGATATGGATAGACTTGCACGCTTAGGAGTCCGACTAATGCATTCCACAGAAGGAGGAGTAGTGGTGATGAATTGGGTTGAATCTTCATTTGTGTTAGAAGTGAAAGAAAAGCAAGACCAAGATCCAATTTTTCTTGAATTGAAGGCAAATGTTCATCAGCAAAAAGTATTAGCTTTTGAACAAGGGGAGATGGAGTATTGAGATATCAAGGTAGGTTGTGTGTACCAATGGTGGATGGACTCCAAGAGAGGATCATGGAGGAGGCTCATAGCTCCAGATATTCCATTCATCTGGGTTCCACAAAGATGTATCGTGATTTGAGAGAGGTGTATTAGTGGAATAGTATGAAGAAGGGCATTGCAAAATTTGTTACTAAGTTCCCAAATTGCCAACAAGTTAAAGTAGAGCACCAAAGGCCCGGTGATTTGGCTCAGAATATAGAACTTCGAGAATGGAAGTGGGAGATAATTAATATGGACTTCATCACATGTTTACCAAGGTCTCGTAGGCAACATGATTCTATTTGGGTGATTGTCGACATAATGACAAAATCAGCCCACTTTTTGCCGGTAAAGACTACCCTTTCAGTAGAAGATTATGCTAAGTTGTATCTTCAAGAGGTGGTAAGACTTCATGGGGTTTCGGTCTCCATTATTTCAGATAGATTTGCACAATTTACTGCACAGTTCTGGAAATCTTTTCATAAAGGCTTGGGTTCAAAGGTGAACTTAAGTACTGCCTTTCATCCTCATACAGATGGGCAAGCAGAGCGTACTATTATGACCTTAGAGGATATGTTGAGGGAATGAGTGATTGATTTTAAAGGTAATTGGGATGATCACCTACCTCTAATTGAGTTTGCTTACAACAATAGTTACCACTCGAGCATCCAAATGGCTCCTTATGAAGCTCTTTACGGGAGAAGATGCAGATCTCCTATTGGATCGTTTAAAGTTGGTGAGGCAGGGTTGATAGGACCATATTTAGTTCATCAAGCTATGGATAAGGTTAAAGTGATTCAAGAGAGGTTGAAAACGACACAGAGTAGTCAGAAATCCTACACTGATGTTAGGAGAAGGGAGCTAGAGTTTGAAGTAGATGATTGGGTATATCTAAAAGTTTCACCCATGAAGGGTGTTATGAGGTTTGGTAAGAAGGGAAAACTTAGTCCCCGATATATTGGACCTTATCAAATATCCAAGAGGATTGACAATGTAGCTTATAAGTTGGAGCTACCACAAGAGTTAGCCGCGGTTCATCCGGTGTTTCACATCTCCATGTTGAAGAAATGCATGGGCTATCTGTCATTGATCATACTAACTGAAAATATTGGGATCAAGGATAGTTTATCTTATGAAGAGATTCCGGTTCGAATTCTAGATCGCCAACTTCGCAAGTTGAAAACAAAAGAGGTAGCATTAGTTAAAGTCCTTTAGAGGAACCAATTTGTTGAAAAAACTACTTGGGAAGCTGAGGAGGATATGAAGAAGATATATCCACATCTCTTCGAATCAGGAGAAGTTCCGTTTTAAGGTACTAATCCTTTCTTAGTATTTATTTATAAGTTGGCATGTTGTTTTGCATTTGCTTGTGGGTGCTTGAACTGAATGTTGCATGTTACACCCTTAGCACGAATGATCCCAATGGGGAGATATTGTAACATCTCGCAATTTGAAATAACTAGGAAGGACCTAGTAATTGGAAATAGTCATTTTTGGAAAGAATGAAAATCTGGAAATTTTGTTAAGTTAGAATAAGTTGAGTTTTGGCCAACTTCAAACGGTCATAACTTCTAGATCAATATGAGTTAGAGGTACTTCCAGATATGGTTGGAAATATCTTGGAATGATCTTTCCAAGACCGTTGAGTTTGCGCTATTCTGAGTTCGTATGAATGAATTATGCCCTTTGGAAATTGGTTGTTGGAATAAGGAAAGTCCAATTCGGGATTTGAAAGGGTAGTTTGGTCTTTTCCTAGCCCAATTATTTTATTTCATTTTTGGTAATTAATTTATGGTCTAATAAAAATTAGATCAATTTACGCTTTTACCAAAATACGCTAGGGCTTGGAGAAAAGAGAAAAGAAGAGGAGAAAGGAGAAGAGAAACAAGATTCGTTAAGATCGTCGAGGTTAGCTTGTGGATTTCGTCGAGAGTGATCCCTACAAGGTATGTGAGATAACATAGCGTTGGTTTAGTTCACCCACGTGCCATTTATGATTGAATTTTCAGCGAAGTTATTAGATTTGAAAGTAAATCCTTGAGTTCTTTATGAAATTCGTTTGAATTCTTGTGGGTTGTGTTGTTGGAGTTTTCTTGAGATTGATTCATATTGTTAGTTCTGTTTTTCGAGTATAATCTGATGTATATTGAGGGTAAAAATAATTCTAAGTGTTTGGGGAAAGAACCATTGAAGTTTATAGGGTTTAGAGATGAAAAATGAGCAAGAAAAGTCGTCAAACACCTGGGGATAGGGGTGGGGAGTCGCGCCAGCCAGCGCGCCCCAAAGAGGGCTCTGAACTTTCACCTTTGGGGCACCGCGCCATCCAGTGCGCCCCAGGTCAGTCTCTGAACTTTTCCCTCTAGCGCCCCGCGCCTCTGAGAACGCTAAGAACGCCAGTCTTTCCCATTTCTTTCCCACCTACTTGTTCCTTAGCAATGTACCTGTCACGCCCCGAAACTACCCTCGAGACGCGGACACGGGACCTAGGACCACAAGTGATCCCAAGCTAACCCTGCTGGCATGATCATGAACATACTAGAGATAATAAACTAATGCGGAAGCTAAATCATAAATAAACTGAAGAGATGGGGAATACTCATATACTATAACTGAGATATATGAAAACTGATGAGTTTAATACAAAGAAGTTATTAACTCAATACTAAGCTGAATCTAACTATGTCTGAAATAAGCCTCTAAACTGACTAGAAATGTTAGGACATTCCCCAACTAGATCTAGCAAAACTAAAACTAAAGACTAAAAGCGATAAAGATAAACATGTCACTAGTCCTCGAAGAATGAGGACTCACCACTGACGCTGCTGAACTGAAGATCGGGAACCGATCTAAGCGTGATCTGGATGCTGAGAACCTGAACCTACATCACGAAAGATGTAGCGCCGTATGCGTCAGTACTTGAAAGGTACTGAGCATGCAGGATAGAGTAAAACTGAAATAACATATAACTGAACAAAGCAATATAGCAATGAAATAATCTGAACATGATATAGATACTGAAAATACTGAATACTGAGCTAGCTGATGCAATGACCAAATTTATAACATGCTGAGACTGAATACTGACTGTACTGAAATATGGTCAATGCACTAGAGTCTGACTGAACTGTGGGAGCTACTAATAACCGACATAACACCACATGAGCTAAATGTGGAGTCCGATGTATACGCCCCATCGAGAAGACCCAATATACCCGGCCAAAGGTATAGAGGCATGACTGGCGTGATCACTAAACTGATGCTGCCCACAGAGGGGACTTACACCTACGTGGCTCGTAGTTCTGGGACCATATGGGTACGCTGAAACCCTAGTCCAACTCGGTATTATGCTACTCCCAATAGATTAAGTGGTTAACACATTATGACTGAGTTTCTGTAAATACTGGATAGCTCGAAACTGAACATGCAAACTGAGAATGCAACAATTAATTTGATAATGATGCATTCATAAACTGAGGCATG
>JAJOOH010006874.1:0-14916 GCA_029582605.1 Solanum gracilifrons | reverse complement strand
CTTTTATTTTAATCCCCCCCCCCCCCCCACGACTCAACCAAAAGAGCTAGAAATTTCACCCGATCAACACTAACTAAAACGATGCAACTACATATAGCACCATGTTTGGTCAGATAATAAGTACATGCAATCTGACCCAACAATGGGGCACTTGCAACCAAACGAGTTACACCACAATACACCCGGCATCGATATTTCTCATGATATTTGCCTAGGTGAGAACATATTATGAACAGAAACTCGTAGAATAAGCCGCACGGTTTAAAGAACTGCTATGTACTTAGAAGTACCAATAAATAACATTGAATTCTAATATTCACATTTAACACATGAACACATCAATTATTAACCATACTAGTTGAACAGATGCAATAGTCATACCAGTACAAACAAGGTTCCTGCAGGCACCATTACGGAAGTCATGAAACACCCTGTTCCTATGATCTTGAAGCATTTTAGCATGAATGTAGAAGCATGAATAGCCCAGCTCAGTAATCTTCTTGGCAAGAAGTTCCACACGATTTACAGAGTTGCAAAAAATAATTGATTGGTTAATTTGAAGCTGCACCGGAAAAACAGATAGAAATTGGTTAGCATGTGCACATTGCGCTAATTTTAACACCTACGTTCCATGGTAAAACTAGGGCTACCTTTGAGAAGAGAGTGTTAAGGCAGTGAATCTTCTGTCTTTCTTCAACGAAAGCATAAAATTGTGTTATACCCTTGAGCGTAAGTTCATCCATGAGGTTGATAACATATGGCTTGCGCAAATATCTTTCTTTAAAGTCCTTGACAGTGACAGGAAATGTTGCAGAAAACATCAAAATCTGGCGATTTGTAGGTACGAAGCGGATCAGCTGCTCAATGGAAGGTTGGAATTCTGGTGAAAGAAGCTTATCAGCCTGAAGGACAAAAGTAAACACAGGTGAATTTAGAATTATGTATGCTGTCTTGCCAGGAAGGACAAGCAGAAAACGATTTATCCAATCCCAATCAACTCATGTAAGGTAGCCATTGCAAAAAAAATTCTCAACATGCCAGAAACTTGCATCAAGACTTTGAAGATTGTAAGTTAGAATCATAAGTAATCTTAGCCCAAATCGCTGATAGTTTCTCAACATCAAAAATAAAACTGACTGCATCAAAGATCTTGAATTGATTAAAACTTCACCTATATTGCACATGAAGTGTAGTCTATAGATAATAAGCTTATCAAAAAATTTAAGCATTTTGTCATCGCTTGTGCATTCAAAACATCTCTTCAGGAGACAATCGGGCATTAATACTCTGGTTTATTTACTCAAGAAAGGATTACCTCATCCATGATAAACATGGAGCAATCTTTCAAAACGCACACCCCCTTTTTTGCAAGGTCAAGAATTCTTCCAGGAGTTCCAACAAGTAAATGAACTGGCTGATAGAGTCTCATTATGTCATCCTTTAAGCTAGTCCCCCCAGTGGTAACCATGACTTGAATTTTTAGGTGCTTCCCAAGTTCTTTACAAACTTGAGATGTTTGGAGGGCCAATTCTCGAGTTGGGACAAGAATAATAGCTGCATATGGAAGCACCAAACAACAGTCAGAAACGAACACAGAGTAAACTATAGTTGCACAACTAGGGAAATACTACACATTTTCCTCTTAATTTGCAGGGATGTTAAAAATATGTTAGGACCAATTATAAAGTTATATCATAGCAAACTGTACAAAAAATAGCTTGCACCAAACCAAAATAAAAGCAAGATATTCACAGCACGATATTTCATGTGTAGCAAAGTAACGTAGCAACATAAGACTATATGTGACAGGAAAAGGCCAGCAACACATGTTTCTAAGCTAAAACTTGCTATGGCAGGTCAGCATTGAGACCTTATGATCTAGTACACTTGTTAAATCTAAGTAACATACATGCATTATTAATGAGGTCATGGAATGTGCAAGACAATCTGAAAATGGTTCCACAATAACTTAGAACTCTGAATGAGTCAGCAAAATGAAGGAAGGCCTGAACTTAGATCACCAGTAAATAAGTCAGCCCAAGCTTATGCTCACAACTGTTGAGCGTCAAAGCAAAATTGAACTTAACTAGACTAAACTCAGATCAACTTCATACAGTATATGAATGTGTTTACGAGAGTTTTTTTCCTTCTTTCTGAAAACAAGTATTTTACAAGCATGGTTTTGGATTTAAGTTCAAAATATTGTGACATGGAAAAGAAAAATTCCTTTCGATATGGGAATTGAAATTCCCTACCTTTTTAAGGTAGCTCTACCATGTACTCTTTATCATTCAAATTGTTGATGTGTACATTATGCAACGACGGAGAACGATACAATCTATCCAAACATTGTATTCATTGAAACGATACAATACGATACAATACAATACATATTGATACGTTATGAAACAATGAATAACAACCATCCAAACAGAGTGTTAATTATAGTTGTTTCAATTCTTATTGTCCAACTAGTTGTTGTTTGTGTTTGTAGTTATTTTTTGTTGCATTACATATATATTTCATTTTCTACTAGTGTGTTGCTTACTCTTCCTTTTGGTTATCAAAAAGCATAAAATATTTTTTCGCCATGACCTTTTCTTTGTTAAAGCCCACGTTTTATTTCTGCTTTAAACTTAAAGCCCCAACAGACTTTGTCGTTTTCTGAGCTTTTGACTACTCTTACTTGAGGGGCCTAAATGATTTCAGGCCTAACTCAAGTACTCAACTCCTTTAGTAAAGGATCTGTACACCAGATTATGCCAAAGCTTTTCTAGCTACTCAACATGAACTAGTATGCAAAGCTTAGTTCAGTTGCAGCTCTACAAGCAGTCAAGCACTAGAGAGGTCACAGTATAACTACTATAAAATGCTTAGATACGAACCTTGAATCACATTCTTGTCTTGATCAATTTTCTCTAAAGCAGGAATGCAGAAGGAAGCAGTCTTCCCAGTTCCATTTTTGGCCCTAGCCAAAATGTCACTTCCAGTCAGAGCAATTGGAATGCTCTCCTCCTGGATTGGTGATGGTCTCTCAAAGCCCTTTTCATAAATTCCCATAAGCAGTTCACGCTTAAGAAAGTAGTCTTCAAACTCATTTCCTTTAGTTGCTGTCACATCCTGCAAGAAAAAGTAGCAGCGAAAAAATCATTTTTTTGTAAGTAGCCGTGAAGACAATCAGTAATGCAGAACAGCCAGAAATAACCTCATAAACAACACTACATAATTACATAAGTTCTCCTAGATCCAGAAAAGAAAAGAAAAACAATCAGGGAGTAAGCAAACCACATCAAGGAAGACAGACTGATAACTCAACAACCGGTGAGCAAAATATCATAGCTAAGATATTACTATTTGTGCATCAAATTACTGTTAAAATATGTAGAAATTTATACATATTGATTTAAAATGCTATGATACATATCAAATGAATAGCCTCAAACTCTCTAGCACTTGTATGAATAATTCATAAGGATGTTGTGCTCAGCCTGGAATACAATCATGACATGTAAGTACCAGAGATTCCTAGAGGTGAAGGCTGTTAAATCATGTAGATGATTAGAAATGTAAACTTACAATGCTACTGCTACATATCATAGGAATATCGTCACTTTCTAGCACTTGCGGGAGTAATAGACCTCTTTCAGCAACTCTACATAAGCAATTTTGTTTTGTATTTCCAGTTAATTGTCAAATGATCTCGTTCTCTAATGGATTAAATTAGACACGAGCACTTAAGAGGTCCTCAAGAGCACATTAAAGAGTTAGATCAATAATATCATGGGTGAGGAATGCCAAAAAGGGGAAAATGACAGACACAAGCTGAACTGCTTAGCTAATGGAAAATCTCAGCTAGAGAAACATCAGTCCTTTTGTCCCAAAAGATAGCCTACTTTCTTCGTTGGTTCATCACAATGGTGATCACTTAAAGGATTTTTTCTTTTACATGCAAGCATTCTATGACAAATTTCATGGCTCAAGTCTCAAGCTAATAGTTTATGAGAATGCTATAAGGCCACCTCATTTCTTATGGCAAGTAACTTATGATTCAAGTTTTCAGCAACAATTGAGTAATGAAACTGCCTATGAAGGATGTGAAACCATTGTGTTGTATGAGAATGAAACAGATAGATGAAAATTGACATTGGGAAGAAACAGAAAAAACATGGTCCACAAACATACTGTCACAAAGAGAATACAATGTATTGAACAACATGGACAGAGAACAATTTCCAATTTACCTCTGTTCTGTATCGAGTATCAGGTAGTGGTATCTTCAACCTAGCCTTCCATTCTTGTGAACTGAACAAAGGGGAAAAGAGAAGAAAAGGAATTGATTTATCATTAATCCCACTACGGCTTAAGAAATGTTCGACAGAATAAATGAAATAATTCAAACTCAAGATACATGAAACTCAAAAACGTCCTAATTCTATCAATCAAATGTAAGTTTTGAGAGGACAAAAATCCTCCCTTGATATTTACTGTTTGCCATCAATAGGAGAAATAATCCTTCCTTTCCCTATTAAGGAAAAGATACTAGTAATCCTCCAATTCCCTCAGCATTTTTCATATGGAAGCTAAAGTTTCATCCAACTTGCAACCATTCTTTGGTCCCCTTCCCCTTGAAAGGTCCAATACTAATGACTTGTGTAAAATGAGAAAAATAAGCAAGGCTCTGTCCCCTAACATTGAATATGTTGTCTGTAGTCATCATTATGAGATCCACAAATATCTCTTCAACCACAGCACTCTTAGAGTCATTCTTGGAAAAATCTGATTTCACAAAATGCTAGCACATGCTGTTAGCAGTTGAAGGTCTGATTTATGAGAAAAAATGTTTGGGAGTCTGGATAATAGTCTCACGGATTTTGATTTGGTGTATGTGGACCACAATGTAACAAGAAAAATATTTTTAAGTCCAAAACAGGCGAATAAAATTAATCTAAGAGGATGTAGTATCTAGCAAGCCTATTTCTAGACTAACATGATAAGATATCTGCTCGGATCAAATGGGTATAACTGCATTTAAGAAAATTAGACTTGCCAGTATCTTGCATATTGAAAAATGGCCTCTTTACTAATTGGCATATATCCTAAACCTCTCAACTAATAAAACAAGCAATCTGTGATTATCTTGAGATTTCTGGTCTACTAAGTCTAGTTGAGAGACCCAAAAGGCTGAATACTCTAGCTTGAGCTTAGTTATATTCATGGCCAAAGCTTAGTTTATTATAATACAATGCTCGAGCTTACCTACTATATTGGAACAGGATATTGGACCGAACCACAATTTATGTTGGTATACATGGAAAGTCATGTATGTACACATGATATTGAGGTCACAAACTTTAATCCTCCAAAGCAGATCAGCTTTGACTCGAACATAACGACTGCACCCCCCCCACCCCCCCCAAAACAGAAACCTAGAAGAAAACCGATCACAGCCTCTTGACATTTTCCTACTAATTTATAATCTTTTTTTTTCAATCCATCAACAAGTTCCCTATATTCCAGCCCCACATGATGACTCAACCTAGTCTAGGTAAGAAGGTGATTTATACAAACAAGTCAGCTACCTTTAATACCATGACCAGCACCCACCAAAACAACAATTCAACCAATCTCTCTAACTTGACAGATTTCTTCACTTACCACGTAGAAACAAAAGCTACGTAATTCAGTGGAAAGTACCAACCATGTTGTAAAGTAATTAACAAAATGGCTGATGTCTGGATTTGAAGCAGAACAATAGTTCGGCAATAACTTTAAACTCCTCCGACAAATTCTACTATCTATGCGTGATACAACTACAAAAACTAGCCTCTATCCCAAACTAGTTAGGGGAGACTATGTGAATCCCCTGTCCATTCACTCTAATCGGGCTCATATCATTACCATACTCAATAATTTGAGTTGTTAGACGGATTAGGGTTCTCTAATACTACAAATTCTCTAAATCTCACACTTTTTCCTAGATTCTATGCATAAGAAAGTGAGAATGAAGGGCGAAAAGAAACCCTACCTCTGGTCAACGGCTTCGGACTGTACATTCTTTTCAACCTCGGCAACGGTGGAATCGGCAGATGGCAACTGGTTTCTTCTAAGCCACTGCTGTGTTTGCTGGTTCTGAAAATGCTGTTGTTGTTGTTGCGGCTGCTGCTGCTGATAGGGTGCAGGTCCTCTCTGCATATACTGCTGAGGATTTCTATTTTGGAAGTTTGGGTTAGTATTTGGGTGCATACTCCCCCCGCCGCTGCCGCCGCCGCCTCCACGGCCCCCCATCCCTGGCGATTGAAATCTTGGTCTCGGATTCATCACCAACTAGGTATATCTCGAAGAAACTAAATAAGTATCCAAACAATTATGCACAAAACTTTGTAGGTCGGCGAGAATGTACGATCTCCGGCAACCAACGGCGATACTGCTGTGAGAGACAAACACAACGAAAATTCCACCTAAAATTCGAGGAAAAATCGATATGGAAGAAAATAGGGACAAAAGTGTCTAGGGCGTGGAGAGAAATTTATTAAAATTACAGAGCAGTCAATGTATTTATAGCTTTTTCTGAAACCGGGGCATTTGGCATACCGAGCACCGGCCTTTTACTAAAATAGGACTCAATTTGAATTTAGTGGAGACTTTATATTATCTTATTATTTCCGTCTCATATTAGTTGGTCTTAAAATCAAAAAATTTTAAAAATACTTTATTGATTTATCCTAAAAAAAATATGAGATGAGTAAATTATACTTTGTATTTTTTTTTAATGAACATGAAATGAGCTAAAGTAACACGACTGTATAAGTTTTTGCTATGCTTTATATTCCAAGCATAGTACAGTAGAACTTGTTATTGATGTAGGTATACATAAAGAATTTAAGAAGGCAAGAATTGGTGTTGCAGCTTTAGATGACTTGAGACCAATTGCGAAGATGTTTGGAAGTTCATGGCATATCTTGTGGAAATGACTGAACTTGCACATCCATGGAGAAAAAATCTTAACATTATGATCGCGCTCGAGAACATGTACGCATCTCAACTATTCCATCAGATATACCTGCTATTCCACCAACACATGTAGTGGATAACTTACATCATCCATATGTTTTAGTTGTGAAGTGAAAAATATCTATGAAAATAGGTTAATGACACTGTCCTCAGATTGCTCTAGTATGTCAATATTTTCAATCTCAAAGAAGAAAAAAAAGGAAAATATATAAGAAGAAAATGGACATACATATTATGCTGCTAACCAACTTTACATCTGTAATCCATATACATGTTACAACTTACAAGTACAAAATCATCAAAGGTGCAAATCACCAATACTTACAATATCTCAGGAGGACTAGAAAAAAACTCTTCCAAACCAAAATCAAGTACTACTGTCCAAGCTAGCACAAGGAGTAAACTCATGAGCTAGTTTCACCATCTTCCATTTTCTGTGACAACTTTACTTTCCGCATCATCTTTGGTGAGTGATGTTAGTTTTTCTCTCAAACTTTCAACCTTTTTCTTCACTGGGGTGACACTGAGGGTAGCAGCAATACCCTCCCTTATCTCAGTTTCCAGCTCTTTTACCTTTTCTGAGTTGGAGTCCTTCACAATCTCCGCCTTCAGCTCTTCAATCTTCTCGCTAAGACCTGATCTAGTCACTGCTCTTTCCATCTCCTCTTTAATCTCAGCATTTACCTTAGCCACCTCCTCTTCCAATTCCGGAGGAACAGTAACATTTGTCCTTTTGCGAGTGCCGACTATTTCCAGGTTGGCTGACCTTAGAACATCCTTCAGCTCTTTCTTAGCTTTTTCTACTTCCTCTACAAGATTTGTATCCAAAGAACCCCCATTTCTTAGCTTTTCTGAAGCTGTCTTTAAACGGTCTATCTTGGCTTTTACAGTTGTTGGAATTTTCTGATTAACTTCAGTTTTTATTTTTTCACTTTTGTTCTTCAGCTCGATGAGCCTGCTAGCCATGCTCACGGTGAAAAGTTTTTGCTTTAAACCAAGATACGCCCCAGGTTGTGACAACTTCTGCTTAAATTCTTGCATAATCTTATCGGCTTTCTCCTGCAAAGACTTGTTAAGTGGTTGATCCGGAATAGGAGCTCTTTGCAACTCTAGTTTAAGAGATTCAACTTTATCCTCCAAGCCCATAGCTATGAATGCTTTAGTCATTTCATTGTCTAGATCTTCTTGGAGCTTCTCAAGGACTTGGATAGTAACAGGATCAGATGGTCCCTTAGCTTCTAGAATTTTCTTTTTAAGATTTGCAAGCTCTGATTCCAAATCAGCAGGCGGTGTGTTAGCCTCGGATGGCTTCATGTTGCACTTTCTTTCAGGTTCAACCTGTATTCCCTCTTGGAAACCTCCAATATAACGAAATTTAAGCATCCGTTGGTGAAGCAATTGTTCAGAATTCATCCTTCCAAGTTCCTGAATCAAGAAGCCATAGTGAAAACATGTCAAATGCAGAATATACCGACATGTTGGAATTTGATATTTCAATCAACTAAGATCAATTCTAACCTAGTGGAATGGCCTAAAATGTTAAAATTTGTCATCAGATAGAGTTAGCAAGCAAACATTGGATCAATACGTTGTAATCCTATCCCATCTCATCCCACAGAAGTGAAATTCTAATACCTAACCCCAGTCCATCCGTGATACGATGTGGAAAGGTCTTTGGTAATTCACTGATATTTCCATATAAGTCAATACAGTTATTTCTTTTTCTAAGCAAAGAATTAGCCTTTGGTCTGTTTCCATAGACAGAAGGTATTACCGCCATAGCATCGAGAATAGCATGTTTAATCTGCTGAGATGCCCAGAAAGGATCAGCATGTGCACCACCGAGCGGTTCCTGCAAGAGATGACAAACAAAGACAGCATTTTAGTAATGGCTCGGCCTTCACCATAGATTCTAAATCTTTTCCAACCTAAAACCAAATTAAGTATAAAGGTGAAAAGTACATAGATGGTGAGAGTTTTTACAGGAATAATTCCATCCGCTATCCGGAGCCTGTAATGTTCCTGAGCTGTGATCCTCAGCTTCTCAGATGCCTATTCAATCAGAATTTTAGTAATGATAAACCATTTTTTTCACAAACTTGAATAACTTTCTCATATACCTTTGGAGCTGCTTGTGAAGATTTCCATAATATTGCAGCACAAGCTTCAGGACTGGTCAGAGAAGCATAGACTTTGTAAAGATATAGCAAAGACGATATATTCAAGGAAACAATGCAAGAAGAAAAGAAACAACTACAAAATCTATGCCTACACATGTACAATGTGTCTGCGTCTTTAAGCAAACACAACATGTTTTTGGTCCTTGATATAGTAAGATGAGAGTTCATATCTTGCTTATATTTCTGCAGGAACAAAAATTATTTTTGAACTTGAACTTTTCTTATTCTTCAAATTGTCACGTGCCTGATAAGTAGCAAAATAAAGTTATGGAAGAAGTACAAATGAACCAAACTTACCTAGCAACATAAAATGCTGAGTTTTCCAACATTAACAACTTGTTTGCACATCCAATGGCAAGAGCGCCGCCTGAACCACCTTCACCAGTTACAACCGTTATGATTGGAACTTTCAGCCCGAACATTGCCCTTAAATTGTAGGCTATTGCCTCACCCTACATGAAATTATTGGAGGTGATTATAGATTCTACATGACCAAGTATACGTAATCTAATAGCACAATATTTGAAAGTCAAGGTAAAGACTCACACCTGACCTAGCTCTTCAGATCTTAAATCAGCAAAAGCCCCTGGAGTGTCTACAAATGTAACAATTGGGAAGCCATGATGATCAGCATATTTCATCATTCTCAAAGCCTTTCTGTAGCTGCAAGACGAAGACTTTAGTAGTTATCAATCCATCCTTTTACTGAACCTACTTTAAGGTATCAAATAAAACATTTTCCCCCTTTAAACAACTGAACGCTGCATAGACTTTCCAAAACCCTGATAACCTGAGCAATAAATTAAATTGGAAACATGCGGAAAGGCTAACGAGCAACAACTTCAGCCTAACTTGTTGCTAGATTAATGAAAAAAGCACTTCAATTTAACCTGTTATTGCCCACAGAGCAGATTAACTATGAATGCTTAATGATAGTAGTTAGTAATAATGCTATGAAGGAGAATTCTTGAAGCATACCCATGAGGGGTTGGCATTGCAAAGTTCCGCATGATGTTTTCTTTTGTATTTCTACCTTTCTGATGACCAATGAAGAGGTAACTTCTACCTTCAATGCTTCCAATGCCAGTCACCATGGCTGGATCATCATAGCCAGCACGATCTCCGTGGAGCTCTACCCACTTCATGCATGACATAGGAATGAGATTCCTCGAGTTGTCAGAAAAACTGCTAATAACAATAGTGAAAAGAGAAAAAAATCACAAGGTATACCTTCTCTGTCATATTTAGTATATGATCTAGAACAGTTGGTCTATTAGGGTGTCGAGCAATTTGGAGCCGTTGGATGGGTGTCAAATGAGTGTACAAATCCCTCAGGGCCTGAAAGTATGGCATATGTATCAAATGGAACATGAAAGTTTTGGTCAAATAATCATATTTGCACAGGTATAACCATTATAAGCTGATGTCCTTTGCATAACGAACAATACTATATGTTAAGAAGACAGATTATCATAAGTTGGTAATACAAGGAAAACAAAGTTAATTCCCCACCAGATTAGTTCAAAACTAACGTAAATTTTGATAAACACACATACTTATACAACCAGCTACCTATTGTAAGAGTCAGGTAAATTTACCTGTTGATACTTAGCTTCCAAAGCATAAATCTGATCGGTGAAATCTAGTCCAGTGTCTTCGGCCATTCTACGTACCTGAATAAGAAATGAGTTGAAATAAAGCATTAGTTCTATGATTCTGGCAACTACTATCAGTACCACGAGATTCTACCTTTCTATTGCCATAATCATGAAGTAGCCACATTGCACTAAATACTTAGCTTATTTCAGCAATACATTAATGTCATGGCATATAAGATAGGTGTGGATCAATTTCATTATGAAATGTAATTGTTCCTAACCAAGCATCATTTGTAAGCAAGTCACCTCAATAAGCTGCTTCTCTAAATTAACCAATGGCTTCTCAAAGGCAAGTGTGACTGGTTTCGGTTTCTCATCAAGAGGCTTAAAGTAGGAAAGATACTTTAAGGGTGTCCTAGTGTCTGGATCAATATCACCATGCCACGGGTAATCTTGCTTCTTCCACTTTTTTATTTCAGCAGCAATGCGAAACTTCTTCCTCGTCCTCACTTTGGGACTTCCCAAATCCTTCAAATTCAGACCATACAACCTTTTGGTAAGAAACTCATTCCCAAGAGACAAGTGTGGCACAAATTCAGAACTCAGGTCCTCTGCATTTCTACCTTTTCCACAATTCCCAACTGCTAGAGAAAAGGAGGCCATCTACCCTTTGAATGTGCAAACTGCAAAATCGACTTAAATGCCTTACAGCCCAAATATCTACAATAGCGACACAGAGAAACAAAATTAACAATGAACCTGCAAAAAGGAGAAATTAACATCAATTACTCATTCCACTATGGAGACATGAGTAGGAGTCGGGGGCGGAGCTAGCTTGAAGAAGGGGGTTCAATCGAATCCCCACTGTACAAACAGGTCAAAAACTAGTCTTTTTTGGTGATATATAAGCTGTTGAGAGGAATGGAGAAAATTGCGAGAAACCGAACTCCCTCAACGTAATGGAAAGTTCTAGTAAAGTGGCAAAGGGAGTTCAAAATTTGCTTTAGGTCATAAATTAAAATCCTAGATGTGACCATTTTTGAATCTTGTATAAATTCCTGGCTCCGCCACTAATAGGAGCTGTACTTAGGGAAGACATTTACTGAGATAACAATAAATAGTACTAATCAGAAAGGGTTTTATCAACAAGAACATCGACCCACAAGTGGGAGCTGGGAGGGTAGATTGTACGCAAACCTTACTCCTACCTTATGAACTAGAAAGACTGTTTCAAAAAGAGTTCTATCATTAAGAAATAATCATTTAAGTTCCATCAATTACCCAATTTCCAAACATTTCAAGAACAAGACTTGAAACTTGACTGAGACAAAGATTTCGTCTTTATACTAGGACATCACAAATAAACAACAACCCTGAAGTGCCCACATACATAAGCAACAAAAGCCAATTCAGAGCTCAATTCTTGATTAATAGTATAAGAATTCTAAGCATATCAAAGGAGAATTTTACAACTGGATAGACAAATTAAGCATACAAAAATACATTTAGGCATGTAGGACAACACTATAATCCTAGAAATATCAACAACAACAAATCCCACTAGTGAGGTCTGGGAAGGCTAGAATGTAGGTGGATCTTACCACTAGCTCGTGAAGGTAGAGAGACTGTTTTAGAAAACACTTACCATGAAATATGGAGCAGAAAATTCTGGGGTTCTCCTTTCTTTATCAGCTAGTATGCTCTTTGTTGTTCAAGAACATGAATGAACGACTGAGATTAAGTATATATGTATCACCCATATACAAACAAAAGTTTTTTTTCCTGTAGATGATATAATGGATAGTATTGTTGGAGTATTTGGAAAAGCCATGGAGGTCCCCGCCAAAACATGGACAAGTAAGTTTTGCCTTTTGAGGAGTTACACAATACCTAATGTTTATCCAAACTGTTCTACATACAATAATTTTCTTTTTAAAAAAAAAAACTAGGAGATGAGGGCAGAGACGAACTCGAGATTTGAAGATTTTGGGTGTGTAGTAAGATCTTTTAGCTTGTACCAATAACACAATGAGACTCATATGTTCCTCATAGGTGCACTATTAATTATATCTAAATTACAATTAATTAATTTAGAGTGTGTTTGACTATGAAAATTGTAAGTATTTGAAAAATGATATCTAAAATTTAGAGTTTAGTTTGAAGTGAAAATAAATTTAGAATGTTTTTCAAATTCTAGAAAAATTCAACATTCAATTTTTGGAATTCTATGACAAATGTGTTTTCCAAAGATCAACTTCGAGGGATAAAAAATTCATGATTAAACGTTTTGAATTAATTGAGCTCGAGATGCTTTTTAAAATAGATTAGTTAAAAAACAAATTGCATCTTATTAGAAAATATTTTTTTCAAAATTTGTTAATTCAAGCCACGTAACACAGAATAAAATAATTTCAATTATTATTATAGAATATATAGCCCACAATTATTAGAGTTGTGATTTGTTTTAGCGATTGATATGTCAGATTAATTAGAGTTTGCGTGAGTGAATCGATTTATCATTTATGACTTGATTAAATATAGATATCGCTAACCAACATTTTGCACGAATAATCATTTGAAGGATAGCTATTTAAAATTATGAAATATTTAATGTTTAATCATTTCATAATTATTAAATTTTTAAAAAATAGAGAAGGAGAAGGTGAAGGGATTACCGGATGAAAATCACATTCTTTTTAATAAAATGTAAATTTAAATAACCAATCAATAAAATTATAAAAAAATTCGCATAATTAATTTACTTATAAGGCTGAAATTGAAAAATTTAATGTATGAAGTTATCTCTATGTCATGTTTGAACTTTAAAGTAAACATAGTCATTTTTTTTTTGCTAGTAACCTGTTTCCATGAATTTTGTATGTTAAAATATTAACGGAAAGACCTTAGAGTCCCTTTGCTTGATTTAGATGGCTAATTGGATATTTTTACTGACGATTTTATTTTGATCATATGTTTAAAAAATAGTTATAATTGTAAAATTTAAAACTATACATAAATAATGTCACAGACTTTCTACGATAAAATTTGAAACTTTGTGACAATATTACGATTAAAGAAAAATTTATTTGAATCTCAAAATTAGAAAGATATCACAAATTAAGACGGAGAAAGTCTGTAACATTAATTTTGTGATATCTTTCTAATGTTGAGATTCAAATAAATTTTTCTGTAATCGTAATTTTTTCATAGTCATTCAAATATTTTGAATTGTAAATTATCGTGACTTATAATACTTTTTATGTAGTTTCTAAATATATAAAATTTTAAAAACTTCATGTCCAAACTTTCGATCAAACTAAATAGATTTGATTTTTGAGATTCAAATTATGTCACATAAATTAAAAAGAAGAAAATAATTTAAATACACGCAAGAGTTGCTTCTAGCGAATTTACTTCACCGCTCCTATAGACTATAATTTCTCTTCTTTTTTTTTTTGTTGTTGTTTGATTAGAAATAAGTTTTTCAAATAGTAATTATTCACCATATATAGAGAATAATTTATCTCATCACTATAACAAAAATGAAGGGATGAATAATTGAAGGGCTATCTAATACCTCCAATCAGGGGTGTTCACGGGTCGGTTTGGATCGGTTATTGGTCAAAACCAAAACCAAACCAACTTAATCGGTTTTAAAATTATCAAAACCAAACCAATCCAAATATAATATACATTTATCGGTTTGGTGGTTATCGGTTTTGATTTGGTTTGGTTTGGTTATTCGGTTATTAACCATACACAAAAATAAAAGAAACAATTCATTCAAAATGTGAAAAAAGTGACAACAATCCATTCAAAACAAAAAATAGTTAGAATGACTTAAATTACCGAACTTTCGATCAATGAATTTACTATCAATAAAGCTTTAAAATTCACTATATTGGCCTAGAAGGAAGAGACAATAACATTTTCAGTCTCACATAGAATTGTCATAGACACTCATATACATGAAATCAATAAGATAAATGTTTTCACCTTGGGCATTCTTGCTTTCAATAAGTAAAGTATAAGGAAATTTTAATGAAAACATATATAAGATCTTCAAAATTGTTTATAAAACAATATATTAAGTATGTATATTAATAAAATATATGTATATAATTTAT
>JAJOOH010006873.1:0-19130 GCA_029582605.1 Solanum gracilifrons | reverse complement strand
TATGTATTTGTAGGAACTACCTACAAAGGAGCAATTGATGATGTTGATATGATCCTACAAATACTTGAAAATTGTGGTTATTCCAATGATAGGTTTTATATTCATTGTGATGCTGCACTATATGGGTTAATTGTCCCCTTCATCAACCATGTAAGGATATTAATTACTTTAGTCCATTATTTTCTTTTAAGGGAACAAATAGAAAATGACACGTGTCTCTTTTGTATTCGTCAATAGGCGAAAATAATTACCTTCAAGAAGTCAATAGGCAGTATTTTAGTTTCAGGCCACAAGTTTTTGGGATGTTCCATGCCTTGTGGAGTTCAAATAACAAGGAAAACTTACATTGCTACTATCTCAAAAAAAGTTGAGTATATTGCCTCAATAGATAATACAATTTCTGGAAGTCGGAATGGTTTGGCACCAATATTCTTATGGTACAGTTTAAGCATGAAAGGTCATGCTGGATTGCAAAAAGATGCCAAAATGTGCTATGAAAATGCTAGGTATTTGAAAGACCGGCTTCATAAAGCAGGAATTAGTGCTATGCTCAATGAGTTAAGCAATATCGTGGTGTTTGAACGACCTTGTGACGATAAGTTCATTCGTCGTTGGCAACTATCTTGCACAAGAGATATGGCACATGTTGTGGTTATGCCAGGCACAACAAAAGAAATCATAGACAATTTTTTCAAGGATTTAATGCAAGAGAGGGAAAAATGGTGTGGAATAACTTTGGCTCCTTGTCTAGCAGATGATATAGGTTCTCAAAATTGTCTATGCTCCTATCACAACATGCATCACTAAAATTCCTTTGGAGTGGTCTTGATTATGGAGTATGTTGGAGTGACTCAAAAATTGTTATTAGAGTTTGAAAATAAATTTTCATGTATCTTTTTATTTGATTTTGTAAAATTTATATTTTGAAATGAGAAGTGTCTCATTATCATCTTGTTTGCAACAAATTTTGAATATGTGGAAAGTAAATCAATCATAAATAAAATTTGAAGAAACAAGAATATTATTGTTAGAACAACTTGATTTTTCTCTATGGATTTCTCCGTGGTTCGAGGGCTATTAGTAATGTATTTCATGAACATAGGAGACCACATCATCTTGATCTCTTTATGAATATCTCATGAATTTTATGAAATTTTGGAGATTTTGATCTTTATGAATATCCAAGAGACAATATTTGATGCATGTCTTCATGATCTCTTTGTGAATATCCAAGAATTGATGGGATATTCACAATGCCTCTTCAAAGAATATATTACTCTTTATATAGGCAAGATAATATTTGATGTTTTCATGATCTCTTTGTGAATATCTAAGAATTTATGAGATATTCGGGATGCCTCTTTAAGGAAATATATTACCTTTTAAGTGTGCTTTCTATAATAGTTTAAGATGAGATAGTCACACTTTAACATGATATTAGAGCAGGCAAAGGTCCTGTAATCGAATCTCACTGCCACCCAAATTATATCAAGTCACCCTTATACCTCACCTCCAACATTAAGGTAAGTTTCTCCCATATATTTCTAAGCATTTATAAATAATTCTTAATAATTAATTACGCACTACAATCCTAGCTAATGCTTTCAAGATAATCTATCCCATGGTTCAAGAACGAATTTTTAGAGTTCTATTTCAAGTATCTAGAGCGATTATGATATGTTGGTCTTTCCCATGCTACCTTCTTTATGTCTATGAGTTTTCCTCCGTGAATGAGTTGGAGCTAATTATGATGAAAAATATAATACTCTTGTTCTTATAATTATGATGATATTATTAATTTTCTATGGTATCCCGCTTTCATGAGTTTTATGAATTTCATCATGAAATTACGAAAAAAATAGATATGAATTTGTATTATTCTTAAAAATGGAGATGAGAGAATCAGACTTTTACTCAACAATATACATAATCTTCTGAAACCACAGATCATAACCATTTAAATTCTACTCAATCTAAATTCCAAACAAATCTATTATTGAATTGTCTAATTCTTGAGGCTCTTAATGGTTTAGCTCGAGATTGAACCTCTTGACTTGCCTCTGGGCTACCGAGTTCACTAGGGATGGAGATGGAGCAGTGTGGGGAGGGGCGGGGTGGGTTTAGCTTAACCCGGAAAATAATTAGTTTGCCCCGCCCTACCCCATCCCGCGTAATAATTTTTTTCATTTTCAATCCGCCCCGCCCCGCATGAACCTGCCAACATTTTAAAAAAAATATTTTTTTAGTTAAGTTTGATATTTAAAATAAAATTCATAAAAATAAATTCACTTTTTCATTAAATTGTATTAATTTAATAGATAATGACTTAGAAATTTAACTTTTAAAGATCAATTGGGAAATATGTAAGAAATTGTATTATTTTTTATTGAATTATTTTCATTTACTATCTTAAATATTTTAGTAGTTTTAAAGAAACTATCTTAATAAATAATGTTCTACCTCTCTTATAACATGTAAAACGTTAAAGTTAAGCTTGAATCCACATAAAATCACATATACCCGTAACCCGCTTTGCCCCACATTAATTTTTAAAAAAATCCACTTCAACCCGACCCACATCCCTCCCTCCCGCAAGTGGTGGAGCCAGAAGTTATTTATGCCAGAATGAAAATTTCCCCTATTCCATATTCATGATGCCATCAGCCAATAACTAACCAATAATTCCTACCCACTAATGCCATCAGTATTAATTGCAAACAAAATTAATGGAAAGAGGTATACATTTTGGTACCTGAAGCCATCTGCCCCAACGAGGTTTTCTGTTCGCGGCGGCTGCTCTCATCAATTCTTATTTTCTCCCAAATTGTTACACCCCATTAACTTATTTTCTTATATGGGTAGAGTGGTATAAGGTATTAACTAAATTATAAACTTGATCCATAAGTATCAACTGAAATTAATTATTTAAATATAGCTAGACATTAGGAGTTTAAGACCTCTCTTCGGCCAACATTTATTTTTTCTTCATCTGATTCTTTTTTTTAAAAATAAAATAGTATCCACTCAATTAATCACTATATTTAAGACTCATAACTGAAGATTTAAATTTGCAGTATTTTTCATCCTAATTAAGTCACTGCAGCCATTTATTTTATCTAATACCCCATCTAAAAATAGTT
The DNA here is from genome assembly GCA_029582605.1 of Solanum gracilifrons. NCBI lineage: Eukaryota > Viridiplantae > Streptophyta > Magnoliopsida > Solanales > Solanaceae > Solanum > Solanum gracilifrons. The sequence goes on along the minus strand of JAJOOH010006873.1, from coordinate 15,990 downwards.
GTCCATCGTTCATTTGACACATATTTTAAGAAATACTTAATAAATAATAGGGTTAATATGACTAAATTACCCTTTGAATATATTAAATTTAATGCTTTGAAAAATGTATTAGATATTGAATACAATATTTACTACAAAGAGTAAAATAGACACAAAAGAATAAATTATCTCTTGGTTTTTTAATTTGGACAAGCTAAGTATTGATAAACAACTAGTCCCTCTGTCCCTATTTACTTGTCAATATTTCCTCTTTTAACTGTCCCTATTTACTTGTCCATTTTGATAAATCAACAAAGGACAAATTTTTTTTTTCCTATTATACCCTCATTTAAATTTCTTGAAAATTTCTAGTAAGTCATCCTTTTTGGAACCAGACAATACATTCAATATACTTGGGGAGTTACATAATCCTTTAAGTTACCCATAAAGCATTTTGTTAGTTTATTAGTAAAATTTTGAACAATTTTTTTACTCAAAAAAATGGATAGAAATAAACTTGAAGTTTCAACTAATACTCCTATAAAGTAGAAGGCTCACTTATATTGATTTAAGATCCAAAAATTATTGAAGTCAAAAATTTTAAAAGGAAAGATGATTGATTCAATTTAGGTCCATCTTGATTGATTTCTCATTTTTTGGATCTGATTGTAACAATGGAGAAGTAGGAAGACTTTGGCGATTCATAATAGAAGGGGGTATCTAGAATATCTATGCCCAGGACAGACATAAAAGATGAATAATGAAAGATGAGGAAGAGTAAGATTGAATAGAAGCATTAGAAGCATAGTGAAAATACAAAAAATTGTAAAAGTGTATGTTGTTTCCCTCCAATTTATTTCACTTGAATTCAAAGAAGTGGCTGTAATTTTGAAGTGAAAAGTTGTCATAAATACAGTAAATAAACTTATGAACTTCCCAGAGCATTGATTAGTTATCTTGAGTGAATTTATTTTGGAATTGTAAATTGTACTATAAGGGTAAAATTGTAACTTCACTATGCTAACCATTGTTGCCTTAATATGTGTGTCATTTCTAAAGTGGACAACTAAATAGGGACAGAGGGAGTACTATTTTTAGTATAGTGGACAATTAAAGATGAACTGAGAGTAAGGGTGTGCAAAAACCGAATCGAACAATAAATCGAACCGAAAAAATGTTATTGGGTTATTGGGTTTTTAATGAGTTTATAAAAATAAGTCATTGGGTTATTGAATATATTAAATTTAATGCTTTGAAAAATGTATTAGATATTGAATACAATGTTTACTACAAAGAGTAAAATAGACACAAAAGAATAAATTATCTCTTGGTTTTTTAATTTGGACAAGCTAAGTTTTGATAAACAACTACTATTTTTAGTATAGTGGACGATTAAGATGAACTGAGAGTAGGGGTGTGCAAAAACCGAATTGACCAATAAATCGAACCGAAAAAATGTTATTGGGTTATTGGATTTTTAATGAGTTTATAAAAAAAAGTTATTGGGTAAACCGATAACTCAATAAGACAATAATAATTTACTATTTAACCCTTCCTAAATATTAAATATTAATAATTTAATATATAACTAGACACTATGACTATATCATATTCTCAGTACTCAACCCACTTCACACTAGGCCGCTTTAGTCTTTAATGTTTACTCAAAACCTAAATACTAAAGTAATGGTTCACAATTATAGCTATTTGATTTTAGTTTTAGTTTGTAATTGTAGGTTGTAGTTTTTGCAAGTTTGTAAAGGTCTTTAATTTGATTAACATCAATAATTTCATACTATGTTTTGGAGATGACATATAATTATAGCATTCGTACTATATTTTCTCTTATTGATGCAATTTCTCATTATATTTCTTGTTTCACTATATCAAAGCAATTAGAGAAGTGAGAAGTCATCTAATATTTTATGGACATTTTCTTATTGGGTAAACCAAAAATCAAACCGATAATGACCAAAAATCGATAAAAAATATCTTATTGGTTTGTTATTGAGTTAGCATATTTAAAAATCGAAAACCGATAAGCCGAGCCGATAATACATAAAATCGAACCGAACCGATCGATACACACCCTAACTGAGAGAGAAATAAAAGTATGTATAATCGTTTATCTTCGTAATCAATAAAATAAATGCTATGTTATATAGGTTAGAAAGAAAGATTGGAGAAGTCTTCTACTCCCTTTGTCCCAATTTATGTGACACATTTCAAATTTTGAGATTCAAACAAGTCTATTTTTTTACGATAAATCATTCACATATCTTTTATTAATTATTTTGAATTGTCAATTATTATGCATTGTAGTACTTTTTATGTAGTTTACAAATATATAAATTTAATTTCAAAAAAATTGAAGATTTCATGCGCAAATTTCTCAGTCAAAAAGTAAAATATTTGACTCTTGAAAACAAAAAATGTCACATAAATTGGACAAAGGAAATTGTTTGTTTGTCATGTTGGTTTAATATTTTATCATGGATCTTTCCCGTTGATTTTTTTCAATTGTAAAATTCTACATTTTTAGTAATATATTTTTTTAAAAGTGAGAGGATTCAAATTTTTCTTCTCTTTAAACATCACAATTCTTTTCCAAAGCATTCAAATTAGACTAAAAATAATTTGGAATGAAAAATAGTAGCCAAAAATAAATAAATCAAAAGCAAGTACGATTTATTTTACTAAAGGCACGTAAGAAAAGTTTTAAATATATTTAAGAAAGATACTATATACAACTAAAATTGTTGGATTAAAAAAGTATTTTATGAAGAAATCAATAAACGTAATTAATTATCTTAATTAAGGTTAAAACTTAATTTTAATTTAATAAATTTCAACCATTAATTCAACCAAAATAAGAAATTGAAGAAAAAGGAGACAAACAAAATCCCCATTATCAAAATTAAACTCGTCCTATTATTGAATGATAACATCAAATTACTAAAACATTAGTAGATGGAGTATAACCGGAATATTGAATAAACAACCCGGGCAATTATAATGAAATAATAAATCTTATGAGTGACAACACAATTATTTTCATATATACAATTAAGTTAAGAAAATTCTTACTATTAAAGTATATGATAATGAGTACATATGTTTTAGACTTGTTGACACTTTCTTTATGACCTTCATAAATAAGAAATTTATTTATTTTAAAAATTTCTCAAGTTGATAAATTTGAAAAAAAAAATGTTGGGATAGAAAATCTAACAATTTTTTTTTACCTCATTTAATATTGGAGTTGTCGTAATAATTAAGAAATGAAATAGTTTTTAATTAATATAGCATCGTTTCTTATGTGACTATCTATTTTGTTGCCTCTTTTATATTCTAACGATTATCATGAACCAACATTATTATCTCTTCTTATATTTACTTTTCTTACTCTCCTTTCACAGTTTTTTTTCTTATTATTGAATATTCTGAAGTCTCTCAAAATGTCAAACCTTCTACATTATGCAAAATATATTATGTGTTTATAAAAAAATCAAAATTATTTTTTGGTATCTTCTTCAAATTTCAAACACTAAAACTTATCAACAATGTTTTATTATCATTATATAAACTTTTCAATTTTTTGAATCAGATTTTATTATTCTAAACTTTATTTTATATATTTTTCATTGAAAATTGTATCGTTTACATTCTTACTTCATAATATCCGCATATATTATACCTCTGCAGACCTCATTTGTAGGATTACACTATGTTATAATTATTCAATTTATATATATATTAACCAAAAAAATAAGGACTATAAAGTTTGACTTTAAACCCCAAACTTGTTGACATGGGCCTGAAAGAGTGTTGGAGCTAACAAAACAAATAGTTATAAAAGTAATTTATTCAATTACAGAATTAAAAACTATATGTGCATACATCAAAATTTTACATCCTTTATCATACCAAAATTTATAAAAAGTAAAAATAAAATTTAGTAACTAATGTTTTTTTCAAACAGTCAAAAACACGAACAAAATTACTAATGTGTAAGAAAACATGTGTAATATAAAACAAAGATAAAGAGTCTAAAGTTATGTTCATTCATATTCGTGCATTGTATGAGTACGTATATTAATTTTAGCTTTAAAATTAAAATAAATATTTTTTTATTCCAAACACTACCAATTATTTTAAAACTATTTTAACTTAAATGGATGCACCAACTTTGACAGGTGTTAATTAAATTCAAGATTCAACAAACAGGAGTTAAGAAGGCAACTTAATTCATTTGTTATAAATTGGAGGAGCTAAAAGATAGTGAGATGCACAAAACTTTCATCTCTAAGAATGGGAATTCAAAGGGTATCAATTTTTCTAATATTTTCTTTAATTATATATGTCTATCTCAAGTTTCAACCATACACTCATGATTAATTCATTGATCATTTTAAATTATGAAACATATCTTCAATTGAATTTTTTATTTTTATTTTTATGAAATAGGAGTTTGATTCAATGATAGTTCCAACAAAAGGTGAAATCGATGCACCGTCCTCGTCAAGGAAGAATTTGTGTCTGAGTGTGATGGAACCTGATATTAAAGATGAAACGTCTTTTCAAGAACTAGACATGATTTTGACTCAATATTTGGAGACATTGTCCGAGCGAAAAAAGTATCATATAGGTAAGTATATATATGTATAGTCTTTCCATACAAACATAGTTACTTTTTACTCAACAAAATTATACAAACATTAGTGAGGTAATTTAATCTCAATTTTGTTTACGATGGTATTTGGCTAAGCTAATAAATAAATACCTTTTGATTTATTTACGTGTGTAATAAACATAAAAGTATTTATAAGTCAAAATTAATCAAAAGTTATATACATTAATATATCATCCCTAACTTATTTTACATCTTATAAGTATTTTTGATTTGGCCAAATAATGTTTTACGATTTTATTCATAATATCTTTGGTTATTTAATTTACAGGTTATCCAACTAACATGCATTATGAGCATCATGCTATTTTAGCACCACTTTTGCAATTTTCCTTGAACAATTGTGGAGATCCCTTCACTCAAAGCCCTGTGGATTTTCATTCAAAAGATTTTGAAGTGGCTGTTTTAGATTGGTTTGCACAACTCTGGGAAATAGACAAGGATGAATATTGGGGATACATTACTAGTGGTGGTACTGAGGGCAATCTCCATGGCCTTTTGGTTGGGTAGGTGTCATTTTCAGAGGCAGATCTAGTTTTTGAGCTACGAATTTATTTAGGCATAACAATATTTTCATAAGTAGAACAATCTAACATATAGTCGTAGATGTTTAAAGGGAAAAGACTTAAATATGCCATCAAACTTTGAGAAAAAGACTAATCTATATTTGAAGTTTGACTCATCTATATCATTTCTATTTGAGAAAAAGGCTCATCCATATGCTATTATTTATTAACTGAAAAAAGTTACGGTTTTACAAAATCATTTTTTTACACATGGTCAATTCTGATTCGTCCACGTCATTAATTAAATATTTTTTCAAAGGAAAAGACTCAAATATGCCATTGAACTTTGAGAAAAGGTTCGTTTATGCCATCTATTTAAAATTTGACTAATCTATGCCATTACAATTAACAAATAATGACATATATGAGCCTTTTTCTCAAATAAAAATGACATAGATGAGTCTGACTTTTAACGGATGACATAAATGAGTTTTTTTCTTAAAATTGGATGGCATATTTGAATTTTTTCCCATGTTTAAACGATGTAAGTGTATATATTTGAACAATATATATATTTGTGCAGAAGAGAGCTACTTCCTAGTGGTATATTATATGCATCAAAAGATTCACATTACTCGATTTTCAAAGCAGCAAGATTGTATCGAATGGAGTTAGAAACTATAAACACTTTAGTTAGTGGAGAGATTGATTATGAAGATTTGAGATCAAAATTACTTGTCAACAAGGACAAACCAGCTATCATCAATATCAATATTGGTAACAATATATATTCTTAGATCATATATTAGCTTCACTTTGGTAAAGTAGTAAATTACTTTTAACTTCTAAGTATGTGTTTATAGGAACAACCTTCAAAGGAGCTATTGATGACCTCGATTTCGTCATACAAACACTTGAAAATTGTGGATATTCCAACGATAGATATTACATCCATTGCGATGCAGCCTTATGTGGGCTAATTCTCCCCTTTATCAGACATGTAAGCTTACTTTTATTCAATTTTCCTTCAACGATTTTCGATCAAATTAGTTACAATGACATAGTTTTTTTATGGTATTTGACAATAGGCAAAAAAAATTACCTTCAAGAAGCCAATTGGTAGTATTTCAATTTCAGGCCACAAATTCTTGGGATGTCCAATGCCTTGTGGCATTCAGATAACAAGGAAAAGTTATGTTAGCAGTCTCTCAAAAATTGAGTATATTAATTCTACAGATGCTACAATTTCTGGTAGTCGAAATGGCTTAATACCAATATTCTTATGGTACTGTTTAAGCACAAAAGGACATGCTAGATTGCAACAAGATTCCAAAATATGCATTGAAAATGCTCGAAATTTGAAAGATCGACTTCTTGAAGCAGGAATTAGTGCTATGCTGAATGAGTTTAGTATTACTGTTGTTTTTGAACGACCTTGTGACCATAAATTCATTCGTCGTTGGAACTTGTGTTACTTAAGAGGCATGGCACATGTTGTGGTTATGCCAGGTATTACAAGAGAAATCATAGATAGTTTCTTCAACGATCTAATGCAAGAGAGGAAGAGGTGGTTTCTGGATGGAAAAACTCGGCCTCCTTGCCTAGCAGATGATTTTGGCACTCAAAATTGTATGTGCTCCAATAACAAGATGCATAACTAAATTCCTTGGAAGCCATGACTTGAAATGGTCATGATTATCAAGTATGTTTTTACGCAGGAGTGACTCAATAAAATTTATGATCTAAATCCATTTAGAGTTTTCGAATAAATTTACATGTATACTTTGTTTGCTGTGTTTTTACGCCAAAAGTGACTCAATAAAATTTGTAATGTAGAGTATTTTCATGTATATGTTGTTTGAAATTTTTTATTAACTTTTTACAATGTAAGGCATACTGTTCATATGTAACTGTAATGAAATTAAAATTACTACTGATGCAAACAAGTAGAAGACATGCTTTGCTAACAGAAAAAAATGAGAGTCATACAGACAGATTTAATATAAAAAATCGAGGAGAAATCATGTAGATTTTAATCTCGAAATAGGATTAGTCACAAGGAACCGTGAAGTTTTTTTATAATCTTCAAAGCCAGTACCTGACAAATGAGTAGATACTATTTGCATAAATCATCAAAGACTCTAATCATCTCTATTTACAATTATGTTTGTTTCTCTCAAATATTAGAGTCTCTGCAGCTTTGGAGATCATAGCAAACCTCCTTCATTGATGGCCTACCAGATGAGTAGATACTAAACCATCTGCTCATGTTGCTTCTAGCATTAAGAAACGAAATACTGAAGAAGTTTTGAAAACTTCTAAAAAGAAAAAAATTGTAGTCGAAGAACCTGAGTCTGATTCAGAAACAGAAACAATGATGAAGATTGACAACTACCAGGACAGTAGTGCTGATGCTAGTGATAATATTGAATCCAGTGAAGGGGAAAGTGATAGCGAGGAGAGTAGTAGAGACACTAGTCGAGATGAGGATAATCCCATATCCTTGTCCATTTGTGCAAGAGATATCTCTGGGAAGTTGTATGACCTAGCAATGTGGTTAGATGAGATCGTTTCCAGCAAAGATCTCTGTAAGATCAAGGATGGCAGTTTATCGTTACTTTAGAAAAAATATGGTTGAACAAAAGTTTTATAATGAATTTAAGGGGTATTTGCTTTAGACACTTGAGGCATATTTCAAATTATTTTAAGCTCAATGGACAAATGGTCCATTATATGTTCTTGCGAAGTACGAAAAATGATAAAAATTACATGAAATTTGATTCTGTGTGAATGATAAGCCTGCATGTTTTGGCATAAGAAAATTTGTATTGATTACGAAATTGAATTGCTCAGCATACCCCCGTGAATAAAAAATGACCAAAGTCCGTAGAAAAGGTGAGAATTTTCATTTCAAGATGACAAGGAACAAGAACATCACTGGTACAAAGTTGATGAGTTCAATCAAGGGTAACAAATTAAATAAGAAGCAGAAGTTGAAGTGCTCTTTAGTTTGGTTCGTCCACGTGATGTTGCTTGGCCATGATAGGTCTGAGATTGTGGATTCAAACCACATCAAGATGACAAATGATTTGGATTTCTTCAAAATTTATCCATGGGGAAAAGAGTCTTTTGATTTAACATTAACGTATCTGAAGAATCGTATTAATTTGAAGAAGTAAGGGGGAATATATGATGAAAAGAAGAATGCATCTTATGCTTTGTACGACTTTCTTTGGACATTTTTGGTACTTATTATCAACCACTTAGTCGATTTATGATATAGTTTTATTTATTTGTGTAGTACATTATAGACTCTATTTATTTGTTTGTTGTTCTATGGATTTCAGGTTAGGATATATGAGGCTTTTCTACATCTTGAAAAGTATGCTCGGAAGTCCTTGGATACTCCACTGCTCTTTCCCTGTTTACTCAGATGTCACACATCAAAGATCCATAATATAGTTCAAGGTGATAAGTATGAATATATACATTTATATGTTATTATCTAAAAATATTTTTAAATTAGTGAACATTGTGTAATATTTATATTCTTCTTTTATAAATTGTACACCCATACCTTACCCCCCTCCCCCCCATTGCCCTACTGTCCGTGAGATGGAACAGAATTACATGACAACATTTAAGTCATATACGGATGAAGTGAAGGACATGGCCATCGATTCCTTGAAGGCCCAATTGAAAGGTGTAGCCGTCCTCACTTCAGCAGTAGAGAATGACGAGGATGAATTATTGGGTGATCACAATGCTAACCAACCTTGTGAGAATTCTATTTTTTGAGTGGATAGAAAAATATACCGAGTAATTAGAAAGATAATAATATGTGTGAGTGTGTTGCATCCCTTAAGCAATCAATAGTGGAAGTTGTTGTTTTTGTACGAGATGAGAAATTGAGGAGAACCGCAAAAAGATCAAGAAAAAAATGTAGACTAATTTATATATTATTTTTTAAAAATAATTTATTTATATGAAGGCTTAGTCATTCATTTTACAGCAGTTGATGAAGACTTTGCCGCTCCAAGAGTCGATGAAGACTTGGCAACAATTGATGAAGATGAGAACCTTGCATTAACAATAGTCAATGAGGATCAATGAGGATCTTGTTGCTGAAAAGAGAAATGGGTGAAGTGATAGAAAAGAAGAAGGAATAAGAAAAAGAAAATGAGAACACAACAGAAGAGGAAGAGAAGAAAGTAGAAGAAGAAAATGTAGAGGAACAAATAACAACTAGAGAAAAAGAGAAAGAACAAGAGGAGGAGAAGATGAAAGAAAAATAAAAGGAGAACCTGAAAGAGAACACAGAAAAAGGAAAGAAGATGAAAGAACAACAGAAGAGGAAGAGAAAAAAGAAGAAGAAAATGAAGAGGAGAAGCTGAAAGAGAACAAAGAAGGTGATTCTTAATTGTGCATAGATGTTATTAGCCACTTCTTTAGTGTGAGAAGATATTTGGAGATGAATTAAAGTCATAAGAATCCTCTAGCATAGTCGATTGAGTTTCGAATCAAGATTTTACTTGAGTCAACTTCAAACGATCACACCTCTTAGTATATGAGGATTTAGGTGACTCGTAGCCTATCCAATTAAAGATTTATGAGTCTTCTTTTCAACGCCACCGACCATTTGTCCATCTAAGTTGTGTAAAAGTTATGATCATTTTACCAATATAACGCAGTGCAATGAATTGTAACAAAACATTGTTGCATTTTGCAAGGTATGAGTCGCGTTTTGGCCGATGAGAAATAACTAAAAAGGGTCATTTATGTCCTTATACCCCTAGAAAATCCCAAATGGATTACTTAACTCCTAAAAGACCCTAATCAGTTGGATTTCCATCTCTGAATTCCCTCTTCCCTTCTCTCAAACTTCAAGGCAAAAATTCCGAGGAAAATCAAAGCATAAGACTTACTAACAAGGTTCTTCATCAAGATAAGTCCATCTCCAAGGATTTCAAGCTTTCCAATTCAAATACACCCTTTTTGTGTCACATGACATAACAAGTGATTGCACTTTCTTTTTAGTGTGTGAAAGGTTAGAAAAACGCTACATCAGACTTTTTTCTTTTAAAAAAAAATTTCCTTCAAATTTTTGTTTTCAACAGCGAGTTTTTGGCTAAAATCATCCTAAGCTATGGCCTAGTCTTAGGATACATCCTTATATTATTATACTGAACAAAAACCATCCTTCATCTATCTAAAAAGTTACAATATTCATCCTTCTTTATTTTTGTCAAAAAACTAACTAGCTACTGGCTACCGCAAAGCATGTGGCTTTCCCCCAAAATCTCCTAATTCCGATCATCCTCTACACTATATTTTGAGCTACAGTGCCCCCTCTCAAACTGCACTAAGCGCCAATAACCTGTTTCTCCATTGTTTCAAATTTGGTAATGTTGGCGCACGACTGCACAACCAAATTTGTCTTTCATTGACACACATTTGAATAGTTTATAACACTTGTTTTGGTGAAGATATGAATGATAAAATTGTTATTTCTCCCTATCTCAATTTGTATGACATAGTTCAAATTCAAGAGTTAAAAGTAGAAATTTCTTTATCCTAATTTATTCCTATGCTTTTTTTAAATATTTTAAATTATTAGTTCTTGTACCATACTTTTTATTAATTTCCAAATATGTAAATTACTCTTAAAAAATATTAAAGATGGTATATTCAAATGCATGATTAAAATAATGAAGTTTAACTTCTCGAAAATTAAACTAAAATTGAGACGAAAAGAGTATTATATGTCATAGGAGTTGATAACTCCCAAAATCGATGAGGAAAAAATATAGGAATAAGGGTCTGAAAAATACCCCAACTTTGGTCGGATTTGCTGTTGCGATACTAAACTTTCATGAGGACCTATTACCTCCCTAGACTATTTAATACCATATTTTTAAATAGTCTAGAAAGATAATAGGTCCTTATAAAAGTTTAGTATCGCAACAGCAAATCCGACCAAAGTTAGGTAATTTTCAGACCCTTGTCCCAAAAATATATCTCAAAGGTTGAAACGAATGAAGATTATTAAAAAGGACAAAATAGGCAGATTTAGTTTGGGGGGAGTGGGAGAATCACCATGCTTAGAACATGTTTAAGTTGTAACCGTTAGTGTGTTGAAGAAAAACTAACAGAAGGATGAGTATGCAATTTTTGGGGAAAATAAGGGATGTGTTTTGTTCATTATTGCAGTAGAAGGATGTACTTTAAGTTTGTGCCATAGTTTAAGAACGATTTCAGCCAGAACTCTCCAACTGCTGTAATACTCTTCTTCTTCCTATTTAACTTCTTCTCCACTAAAACTGACCTAAAAAAAATTCCACTCTCTTTTAGTTGTTTGATTTCATAGGCAAAGTATTCTCTCCTCTTATTGTATTCATAACTATTTTTTGTCGATGTGGATCTCACAGCAACGTTAAGATACTAACCTTGTAGACGATGCTAAACAAGATGAGCAAAATATGACAGCAAACAAAACCCTAGGAAATTTCAATTTGAAATTTAAAATACTAACCTTGTAGACGATGCTAAACAAGATAAGCAAAATATGGCAGCAAACAAAACCCTAGGAAATTTCAATTTGAAATTTCATCAGTAAGAAAAACGCAAATAAAATCCTAACAAAATAAAGAAAAGAATATCATCACCACTTTGAAATTAAAGGGTTATGTTATGAGATTGGAGAAAAAAGTTGGCCGGAAAGAGAGGGGAGACCCTGAACTATAACCAAACCCCTCTAATTTTTATTTCTTTATGTTAATTTTTAAAATTAAATTAAAGAAATAACAAATTTCCTCTATTTTTATTTTTTAAATTTTATATATATGTCACATTAGTAAAAGAAAATCCACGTGTAGCACGTGAATGACACATTATGTGTGGAATGAGAGGAGTGTATTTAAGCTTAGTTCTTGATAGGGGTGTTTTTAAGTCTATTGATAGTTCGAGTACGAAACTAATATTTCACGCCAAGTTTGAAATTGTTTTTAACGCTTCTGTTAGAATATAGGCGTCCACTAGGAGTCAATGACCAGGTCCCTTGACACGGTAAGAACAGTAATGCAGGCACAAACAGTAAATAAGCAATATAAGTAAAGCAACACAAACACTTTACTTGGAAATCCCCTTGATCCAAGGGCGGTGAAAACCACGACTTGTCCTCACGTGCTTTTCAAACCAAACTCCATTTCTTCCAAATAGAGCAACGATTAAGATTACAACAGCTTGCAACCTAGGAATTTACCTCGAAACCCCTTCCCCATAAATGTAGTAACCCCACTACAAATAGAGCAACTAAGCAATATCACTATTGCCCACTAATGTCACGCCCCGAGGCTACCCCCTGGACGCGGACACGGGACCTAGGATCACAAATTACCCCAAGCTAACCCTGTTGGCATAATCATGAGCATACTAAATATAATAAACTGATGTGGAAGCTAAATCATAAATAAAATGAAAAGGATGGGGAATACCCATATACTATAAATGAGATAAATGAAAACTGATGAGTTTAATACAAAGAACATATTAACTCAATACTAAGCTAAATCTAACTATGTCTGAAAATTGCCTCTAACTGACTAGAAATGTTGAGACATGCCCCAACTAAGTCTAGAAAAACTGAAACTAAAGGACTAAAAAAATACTGAAAGGAAACTCATGACTATTGTTATCAGAGAATGAGGACTTACCACTGATTCTGCTGAACTGGAGATCGGGAACCGATCTAAGCGTGATCTGGATGCTGAGAACCTGAACCTACATCCGAGAAGATGTAGTCCACGTATGCGTCAGTACTTGAAAGGTACTGAGCATGCAGGATAGAGTAAAGCTGAAATAACATATAACTGAACAAAGCAATAAAACAATGAAATAATCTGAATATGATATAGATGTTGAATACTGAGTTAACTGAATGCAATGACCAAATTTATAACATACTGAAACTGAATACTGACTGTATTGTAAATGAGGTCAATGCAATAGAATCTGAGTGAACTGTGGGAGCTACTAATAACCGACAATAAAACCACATGAGCTAAATGTGGAGTTCGATGTATACTCTCCATCGAGAGGACCCAATATACTCGACCAAAGGTATAGAGGCATGACTGGCGTGATCACTAACTGATTTTGCCCACAGAGGGGACTTACACCTAAGTGGCTCGTAGTTCTGGGACTATATGGGTACGCTGAACCCTAGTCCAACTCGGTATTATGTTACTCCCAATAGATTAAATGGTTAACACATTATGACTGAGTTTCTGCATATAATGGATAGCTCAAAACTGAACATGCAATCTAAGAATGCAATAATTAATCTGATAATGATGCATTCATAAACTGAGGCATGTATAATTGAATACATTATGACTGAAATACTGGATAGCTCAAAATACTGATATGCAAATATTCATACTTGAAAGCTCTTTCTTAGAAAACAATTCAAAATCATATTATACTATGATCATTGATGACTTGGGAAGTCATACTGCATAAACATTGATGGTATATCTAGATACCATACTGTTCATACATTGATGACCTACTCAATTGTCATATTAATCTTGTTTTAGAAGCACTTTATCAAAACTCATCTTAACTTTCTCAAAAACTCAATTTAATACTCAAGTGTTTTCTTAAAAAAAAGCTTCTCAAGATTTATAACTCAAAATAGGGTTTATGCTGAAATATACTGATAATGTGGCGTTCAAAACTGGAGCATGTATAGATGAATGACTGAAATATCTGACCTAGCATGTGTAATTCAAGAACTAAAGAAATACATAGCTAGGGTTCTGAAATTCATGCAATAAATTGAGTACAAACATGATAATCTGATTTGAGACTTATTCATAAATAATTCATGATAATCTGCTGAAATTTTAGAAACCCTAGGTCTGTTCATAGTAAGAGAATCAAGAAACTGACTAAATTCTAGGGACCTAATGGGTGAAAGGAACCCACTAGTGAAATCCCACATACCTGGTGATGAATTCCACGAAAAAATCTTTCGATTTCAGGGTTAGAACTGATGGAACCTTGTTGCGTTCTTGAACTAGAGTTCTTGACTTCTTTCTCCTCTTACGTTCTAATTTCTCTAAGTTTTGGTGAATGATTTGACTTAGGTAAGTTCTAGTTATGTTTCTAGGCATAAACTGTCTAAAACCTCGTAATTTAGGGTTTAAACGATATAGCTTAGGGGTCTAACGAAATAGAAAAAGACCAAAAGACCCCTGACTTAACTGATGTGGGAGTGATCGACGGACGGGACCTACGGGCCGTAGGTTAATCTACGGTCCGTAGATTGGGGTCGTAGGTCAAGTCTGCCCGATAGGGCTTCACTAAAACGAGCATAAATTTTTACGAGGAGGTCAGATTTTAGAAAACTTGGTGGCGTTGGAAAGAGGATTCAACTATCTATCATATCATAGGTCATGTGACACATAATTCCTTTTGTGCTAAGATTTATGACCATTTGAAGTTGACCCCATCAACAATTTTCCTCTAACTGGCTGCTGACCCTCACCTACGGTCAGACCTACGGACCGTGGATCGAACAACGGTCCATGCTGGTCGGCTATCGTTTGCGTCAGAGGCTGGGTAAAGGGGGCCTCAATCCACGGACACAGACCACGGACCGTGGTCTGACCTACGGACCGTGGTCTGACCTACGGACCGTGGGTCTGTCCGTGGGTCGAGACTTAGCCGATTTTCTGAGCTGGGTTTGGGGAGGGGTTGCAGTGGTGAACCACAGACCACCAGCACAGGCCATGGTCTGACCTTTGGTCTGTGGATGTCAATCGTGGGTTGCACCTGCAACTTCTCAAAATCTGCATTTTTGGTCTGTTTCGGATACGAGTGTTACAACTAAACTACCCAACTCAAGTAACTTAGAATTAACTAAGCAACACACACGGTTGCCCACTAACCAACCTAACACTAGATGACTTAGGATTTGACTAAGCATCAAACAATGCTGCACACTAAATCAGTTGACCTCAACTAATTTAGACTTTATAACTTGAACAAACAAATGATCTAATTCCTTTATAACTCAGGATTAGATTTACAACATAAGCACGGAAGTAAAACCTAAGACAACTAAGACGCAAGCTGCTTTATCTGGTCCATGTTGCTCTTCAGGTGAATACTTCTTGAATGGAGTGGTTTTGCTTTTGGTTCTTGAGAGATTTTCAGAGATGCAAAAACTGAGGTTGTGTCTATTGAAGGATGTCCTTATTGAGAATAGACACAACCTCCAACGCCTTGCCATTGGTCGAGGTTTCTTCCACACTCGGAGACCGTGCACCAATCTCACCAAACTTGTGTACTTTTTCCAGCTGTCAATTGTACGAATAATGATGCAAAGGATCAAGTCCCCTTACAAGGTCCCTCTGTTTGTCAAATCATCAAAACTGCAAATAATAGGTTCTCTCTTATTTTTTTGAACCCATAAATTTTTGTTTGAACCCATAAGTTTAGTACGTATACTACTTTGACTTAAAATAAGTGTTAAATCTTTTATTTATTTATTTTATTCAAATCTTACAAATTACTTAACTATTCTTTGGACAAAATCGAACCCACTACAGAAACACTCAATCGGATGCAACAACTTTGGCAAGTGACAAGTGTCCATTTCCAACTCCTCGTACAAGATGATATTGCAAATTTAAATTTGGAATCTCAAGAGAAATTTTGAACTTTTAAATTACTGAGTCAAATTCTTATTTTGTGTTTAGGGGACTAAAGAATTTATATATATACATAAATATATAAAAATTACCTTAT
>JAJOOH010006872.1:0-18569 GCA_029582605.1 Solanum gracilifrons | reverse complement strand
CTTTTCGAATAATAGAAGGATAAATTTGACTCTTTTTTCGTTATTGTATGGTGGAATAAATTAAAATCGATTATTATGATCAAGCAAGCTCAATCACAAAATTAGTTTATGAGGTGAGAATTGAGCAAAATGAGTTAAAGTACCTACAAATAAAGTAAGATATTACATGTTCTTGGATCTTGTTTTAAGGTTTAATATGTAACCAAATGGGAAATTATAAATTACAAATAAGTAAGACAATACATGTTCTTGGACCTTAATTTAAGGTACTATTTTGGGCAGTAACTGTACATGTGAAGAGAATTAAATTCTTGCAGGGGAGATAAGTATAGTTAACCAATTCCCATACCAAAGCTGTTTCATTGTCAGTATGGAGCCTTCGATTTGGGTATTTAGTTACAATATTTTGAGATCCATTGAAAAATGACATGGTTAGCGGTACAAAAATGGATCGCGTCGATTCATAATAAGTGGTGTTTTTTAAAAATAAATTTGATTTAAAATAAATGGTAATCAAGAAAATGTTGATTTTTTTTTGGTTAATTCTATTCTTATTTAACTAAATAGAATTTTATATAAACAAGAAACCATTAAAAAACTACTGGTACTACTTTATTTTTCAAGACATTTGATTAAGTTATATGAAACAGAAGGAGAAATAGTTTGTTTAATTTTGATAAGCATACACTACCATTTATCTCTCTTTAATTATCTAGTTGAAAGAGTAATTTTTTTTTTTTAAAAAAAACTCTTATTTTTTAAACGTTAGATATTTTGATGAAATTTAATTATTGAAATGATTAACTAGCATTTGAGTCTAAATAAAGTCTGGATGGATGCAACATACCTTTCAACAAATTCAACCAAATCCAATATTTTATGGTGTATAAAGTCAAGAAGTATCAACAAATTACTAAAAACAGAAAAGCACAATAATAAGTAGTGAGGCTTGTGAAGGCGGACAATCCCTCCGTGAAAACCTAACAAGAGGTTGAATTCAAACATATCCAAAATCGATCTGAACAACATAAATGGATTCCCACCAATCTCTTTTTTCATTACTAATGAAATTTCCTTCATTGTTTTACTAAGAAAGGAACGAAGTGTTTTGCTCCTCTGTTGAAAAGAGATGTCTTAAGCAATCGAAGAAGCACAATAATGACACAATGTCTACAACGAATGTCTACATAGTTATAACATCATTTTGAATTTGGGTCATGGTAAATCAAAATCCCTTGTGAAAATTTATGCCCCGAAACAATTTCCCTTTTCTTTTTTTTTTATTCGATATTTAATATTTCTATTAAAGTCTGATTAAATTTAAATGATATCGCGATGTTCGCTTTCTAGCTATTTCACCGCGTTTTGGCTGTATTCAACATAAGGTAGCACCAATAATACAAATAAAGTAAACGCCATGATTGTCAATCTAATGAGACTATTGCCATGTGTGAGCTATGAATAAATAAATAAACAAACACACCGACATCACTAGTCTTGATCTCTTCATACTATAGTGTAGCCACATAAAGGGACGGAGGTAGAAGTTCAGGTACGATTTGATTAAATTTAGTAACTTTTGCTTAAATAATATTATATTTATTAAATTTAAGACGCAATTACTATGATTGAGTTCCTTTTTCTCCTCCTCTAAATGTCCTTGACCATTTAGAAACATTTAACGTAAAAAAGAACTAAAATGGTACATCTCCATTTTTTTACGAGTTAGGACAAGTGTCTTTCTTTCTCCCCCACCCAACCCCAAGAGTTTAGGACCAGTGTGTATGCTAAGTATTGCTAACAAATTAAATGTGTGAAATTCTTTATTTTTTTCGTTTGATGTCCGGAGCTCATATTGAAGTCTCAAATTAAATTTAGATTGCTCACTGCAGGGCTCCCACAAAATTTTCTCCATATTTAAGGATCGAACTCGAAACTTCTAGTTAACGGTGGAATAGTCTCACTATTGCACCACAGCCAATATTGATACCAATGTGTGAAATTCAAAAGTAGAGAGAAAAAACTTTCTTTATTGTATGTTATTTTTTTTTTATGGATAGTAAATGTAGAAAGCTAACCCTCATAACTTTTATCTACCTTCATCACCTAACCTGCAATGTAGATAAGGAGATTAGAATTCAGTTTTTATGAGAAGGATCAATAGTATTTCACCTTTCTTTCAGTATGACTCGGACCATCAATCTAACGATCGATAGGAGTGCTTTATCACTTAAGTAATCCTTACTTGTCTAAAATTCACGAGTCTTCACTTGTCTAATACATTTTAGATCTTCCTTCTACTCTCTCTGTTTCAATTTCAAATTTATGTACATAGTATTACTACTAAAATTACATTTTTTTATATTTATTATTTAGTATAGTAAATTTTAAATATTCTCATTTTACCTTTAAATGACAATTTCCATTAGACATCACATGATATATTTAAAATAAAATAATTCAAAATATATTTGATATGTTATACTAATCCATATTACCTTTAGTTTGAAGTCACAAGTTTCAAAATATTCAAAAATTATTTTGAAACGTACTCAACTGAACCAAGACACAGGAGTTTATTGGGACGGTGTTACTTGAATACCAAACATGTCAAACATTTTTAGTTCTAAACCATAAGTAACATGGGCCAAAATAATCAAACTTTTAAGGTAGACATTGAAAATTTGTGGGAATTTTTGAAACGTGTTCAATTTTACCTAGGCCTCTACAAGATATATTCGATTGGAATTAGAATTCTTGAAGGCTATTATATTTTTTTAAAAGATAAAATATTTTAGTTTCTTTGGATCTCATTATTGTTTGATTTACTTTCCATATATTTAAAATTTATTACAAACATATATCTATTCTTTGTCACATTTATGCGGCACATTTCAAATCTCGTAAAAATTTATGCGGCACATTTCAAATTTTGAAATTCAATAAAGAAGGGAGTATCATCTTTCTCTTACTTATTTATACAGAGCAGTTGTTACTCTGTTTCCTTCTAATTTTGCTCTGCAACTCTGTTTCCACAATGTACAATCTCAAATGGAAAACTCCATTGCTGCTTTCTCTTTTAGCTATCTCAGCTATCGTCTCTATCACATTCTTCACTTCTCTCTCAAAAAACTCTTCAGAAATAGCACACATTCATGTCCACAAAAACATTCAAATCGCGCATTCTCATTGTGAAGACGCACTTTACAAACAGCTCTGCGTCTCTACACTCTCTTCAATCCCAGATCTCCCTCAAAAATCCACTTCTCAAATAATTTCTTCCACTATCAATGTTACAGTTGTGGAAGTTAAAGCTTCTGCAAAAAACTGCACTGATATTCGTGAGGATTTGCCTAAACTTGAGCCATACGAAAAACGTGCTCTCGAAGATTGTATTCAGCTCTTGGATAATACTATTATTGATCTTAAAAGTAGTTTGCTTGCTCTTTCTCCTAATAGATCTCTTTCGGAGAACTATAACGATTTACAAACTCTCCTTAGTGCTGCAATGACGAATCAAGCAACTTGCCTCGACGGACTTGGTCGTACTAAGAAGAATTTGAGACGGTTTGTTCAGCGTCGCCTGCATACAATTTCTCACCATGTGAGTAATTGTCTGGCAATGCTGAAGAAATTGAAGAAATCATCCTCGTCGTTGAAGACGAGGAAATCTCTGGAGATTTACCCAGAATATGGCGTTGTACATGACGGTTTCCCCAAATGGATTAAGAGGAGAGACAGAGCACTTTTACAAGCTCCGATTAATCAGACGAAGATCGATTTGGTTGTTGCTAAGGATGGTACTGGTAATTTCAGTACAATTAACGAAGCATTAAGTGCAGCTCCAAATTCCAGTAGAACGAGATTTGTGATTTACATTAAGGCGGGAGCGTATTTTGAATACGTTGAAGTAGTGAAAAAGCAGAGCATGATAATGTTCCTCGGAGATGGGATCGGAAAAACTCTGATAAAGGGAAATCGTAGCGTCGTTGATGGATGGACTACTTTCCGATCTGCTACCGTCGGTAAGTTGAAGTTTTAACTCTATATTGCTCGAACTCTTCAGAATAACATCAGCTTCGTGTCAAATTCTCCAAATATAGTGTATTTTTTAGGATATAACACGGTTGCGAAGAGCACGATTAACATTAATTAGATTTATATATCTTTTTCAGGTGATTTGGTTAGTTAAAAACTGTTAAGAGTTAATTTTTTTACAAATATTCCATAACTTTAATCAGTATTTCTTCTAGAAGTATAATAGATCCTCTTTATCAATTTATATATAGCATAACTTTTATAGAGGTACTAAACAAATTTTTAAAAGTGTAATAAATAAACTTCAAGTTTTATCTTTAGTATCTCCTCTATTTTAACATTTAAGTGTGAGTTGGTTTAATTTGAATCTTTTAATATTGTGACATAAAAAGTGCAATACTGGAAATAATTCAAATAAATAGTGGATTCTCATTTTGACTTAAAGCCATATGGGTCGCCGATCAGTTTGTGGTTGAGTAGTAAGTATTCCTTATCAGAGATCTCAACTTCAAGTCCTTTAAGTAAGAAGTTTTTATCCCAAATATAGGATTTCCCAGTGAAAATTCAAATTTAGTCAAACTCGAATCCTTTAAGTAAGAAGTTTGTGGTTGGTAAATATTCCTTATTAAACATCTCAGTTTTGAGTCTTCTTAAGTATGAAGTTTTTATCCCAAATACTCTCTTCGTTTCATAAAGAATGACCTCATTTTTTTTTAGTCTGTTTAAAAAAGAATGACCTCATTCTTTTTTTTGGTAACATTTTAATTTCAATTTTCCACGTGGCATATTTAAAGCCACAAGATTAAAGGGTAATTTTGTACATTTGACATAACTTTAATTTAGGACCACAGATTCAAAAGTCTTCTTTATTTTCTTAAATTTCGTGTCAAGTCAAACTAGATCATTCTTTGTGAAATGGAGGGAGTATAGGACTTTCCGGTGAGAAATCAAATTTAATCAAACTCGAATATCGAAATTGGATTTAAAAAAAACCATAGGGGGTCCTCGTGAGTAGATGTACTCGAGATCTTGATGTTGACGCGTTCCCTGTAGTGTCACGTGTTCTACATAAATATATATACTACTAAATCTTATGGATTCAAATCTCATTTTTGTATGTATTGGACAAAAAAATCTATTCCTTATATAGCTTCTCATAGTTTGTACTTCATGTCCAACTTATACGAATCACTTTTATTTTTAATAGTTAAAAAATTATAATATGTCTTTATATTTGATAATAATTTAATTTTAAAATATTTATTTTATTTTTAATAAATAATTTATAGTCACACAAATATATATTGCTTATTTTTTTTATCACAAATTTCAAAAGTAAGTATTTCTTTTTTAATTTTCTTGTCAAATCAAATTGCTATCACGTAAATTGATTTTTTTTCTTGCAATAGTTTCAACTATGTATTAGTGTAGTAATTCATTTATCATCATTTTTTAATCATGTGCTTACTTGCTGTTAACTTTAAACAATTCAATAATTGTGTAAATACTTTTATATCGAAAGTTTGTGCTCAAATTCAACTGATCAAGATACTCTCTTTGAAAAGGCAAATATATTTGTAAAAACTTACACCTAAAAGTCATGGTAGACGATATTTTATAATCATTGAAAAAGTTGCCATAATTAAAGGTATGAAAATTTTGATTGATTATGTCGGTGGAAATTTTATAAATGGGAACACAAATTGCAGCATTGCAGTAGTGGGACATAAATAGCTGTTATAGATATTTGAATTCATGTTGTCCAATTAGAAGTTTTCATATATTTTGAACGCCACAAAAAGCTTGTTAACTTTTCGTGGCGTTCAAAATGTGAGGAAATTGGACGGTATACAGAGACAGAGCTAGCATTCTGATTATGAGTTTGAAAGAAGTTAGTACGAGTTTCATATTACTATGTATATAGTAGAATTTAAAACTCTATCATTGTTACTGCAGCTGTTGTGGGAAATGGATTTTTAGCAAAGGGCATTACATTTGAAAACTATGCTGGACCAAGCAAGCACCAAGCAGTTGCAGTTAGAAGTGGCTCAGATTTCTCTGCTTTCTACCAATGCAGCTTTGTAGCATATCAAGACACTCTCTACGTCCATTCCCTTCGACAATTCTATCGCGATTGTGACGTTTATGGTACTGTAGACTTCATATTTGGTAACGCAGCAGTCGTGTTACAAAATTGCAACTTATATGCTCGTAAACCAAACGACAACCAAAAGAACATATTCACAGCACAAGGAAGAGAAGATCCTAATCAGAACACCGGGATTTCAATTTTGAGTGGTAAAATTGCCTCTGCTGCTGATCTAATTCCAGTGGAATCGACGTTCAAAAATTACTTAGGACGGCCTTGGAAAGAATATTCCAGGACGGTTTTTATGCTAACGCATATTGGTAGCTTGATTGATCCTGCTGGATTCTTAGAATGGAATGGTAGTTTCGCGCTGAGCACGCTTTATTATGGAGAGTATATGAACAGAGGACCGGGTTCTAATACGAGTGCTAGAGTGAAATGGCCTGGTTATAGGGTTATTAACAGTTCTGCTGAGGCTAGTTTGTTTACTGTGGGGAATTTCATTGAAGGAAAAGAATGGCTACCAGATACTGGATTTCCATTTTATGTTAACTTAACTGCCTCTTAATTGTTTGGATTAGAATTCAAATCAAGATTGTAGCTTGTAATTCTTGAGGAAGTTAATGTTATTTGTAATACTTACTACTTATTAAGTTATTATTATTACTAGTATATGATAAAGTTGGGTTGAAATTCAATATGTTTACTTACCTGACATAAATTTGGTCATGAATTAATTTACCTTACTCCTTTTGTACCTGTCTTTCCAAAACAGTCTATCTATTTCCCCGAGAGTAGTGGTAAGGTCTGCAAACATTCTATCCTCCCCAAATTCTACTTGTGAGATTTCAATGAATATGTTATTGTTGTTGTTGTTGTTTGATCTATGTCTTTTTCCACGTGCATATAGTTATGTGTAAATGTAGCACGGCGGGACAGGACAAACCTTAATCGGCTTACTCTACCCCATTTAGTATTTAATGTCTACGATTTTACTCTGTTCCATCCTGCCCGGCCGAGCCTTGCCTCATCTTGCTCCATTCAAGTTTACATAAATTTTTTCTCTTTATTCTTCATGTCACAGTTTTTCTTATGGACAAAAGGTGTAAATTTTCACCATTTGAAAAAATTACGAATTTCCCTACTCTCCTATTCTTGGATACATCACTTTACGTGATATATCGGTCGGATGCATCACTTTACGAGATGTATCGGGATGTTGAGTGATTTATTCAAAACTGAGACGTGATGTATCGGGACGTTGAATGATGTACTCAAAATTGAGACGCAATGTATCGGGACGTTTTGGAATGTATCCAGATTCCACTAAATTTAAGGGATTTTTGTAATTTGGAAAAGAGTAAGGATAAGATGTAACTATCTCTTAACACTATGAAATTAGTGTAAAGTTCCCTATTTATTTTAGTTACAGTTTATCGAAATGATATTACTCTCTCCAAAATGGGCTTCACAAAAGACACTTGCATTGGGTGTGTGAAAAAAATGTGTTTATGCAGTCCAGCCCAAACTGATCAAAGACCCAAGAGGTCTCCATTCTACTCTTGCTACCCAATAAGGCCCATATTTCAAAGTGTACGTTTTGTGATCACCTAATTTCAATTTTAGAATGCCAAACTTTAGACTATGGCCAAGTTTTCTTGTGAGTTAAAAGTGTTTCTTAAAGCAATACCTATTTTGGGATGTTGAGATATGTGATCAAATTTTTAGAAAAAAATTATATATTTTTGAATATTTTCAAAAGTCGTTTTTCACACGTCCGGAAAAAAATACCTTTTTTTTTTCTTTTAAAAGTACTTTTAGAATCTTGGTCAAACACAAATTTTTGCTCTAGTATTGAGAATTTTTTTATTCAAATTAATCAACCAAACGCAAACGGCTAGTCTCCAAATATACTTTTTCAGAAAAAACTTCTAGCAAAAATTACTTCAAAAAAAATAAAAGAAAAATAGAAAGGTTCTTTGCATTTGAGGCAAATAAAAAAGAGAGGGATTTTTTTTTTCTTTTTTCCAATACAAATACAGCAATAACTAAAGCAATCTTTTCTAATATTTATTGGTATGTCAGGAATCAATTGACCATAAGAATTGTAAGGAATTGCCATTCAAAATTCAAACTAACCGTCTTTCACTAGTACCTCTATTTTGTGGTAGCAACTAGCCAGGAGCGGAGTTGAACTCATAAAAGTTAAATCTTAAATTGGTCTTTAACACACCTCATCTTCATTCCAATCCAGGGTGGAGCTATAGCCATTCTAGGTGTCCAGCTGAACACCCTTCGTCGAAAAATTACCTTATATATATGTCAAATTTTGTATTTAAAGGATATATATTTAAAGTGGACACTCTTGACGAATGCTATGTCTTTGGTGCAGTGATAATAGGTATTCATTTAAATAAATGTTTCTAGAATAATACTTTTTTCTTACATATCATTAAGAAAAAATATGATATCCACTTATTTTACTTTTTGAAAAAACAAAAAAACATTTCCTTCGTACCGAACACACCCTTTATTTAGGCTTTATCTCAAATATTTGGAGGAATATGAGACAACATGAGATGGTATGATTTGTAAAGCAAATTATGCACACTCCAAAATTAAAGGGAGAACTCACCACTTAGAAACAAATCAACTACATAGTACTATAATTATGCCTTAATTCAGGGGTACAAACCAGGAATTTAATTTAACAAGAAAATTCTAGGGAAAATGCAAGAATGCCCCATTTGAATTTTTTATTTTTTTTGAGCCGACCTTAGGCAGGCACCCTCCAAAATGAAAGGTAGGTCACCAACCTAGGGTCTAGGCCATGTAGGGTCTTATTGATCGCCTATTGACCCTGTTCATGTAAAACCTTGTAATCTAACGTAAATCTTGAACCATTCTTGCTATTACACTAGAAACTTCCCTTATATTAAAAGGATTTAATAATATACCCCATTATTTTTACTCTTTTTGTGTACTACAAGTTTTAAACCATGAGATTCAATTGAACCACCTTCAGTGTTAAAGCTTTGCCCTGCCTCATCGAAAGCAAGATGGGATCAATTACATAAATCTTTATCGTTTACTTGGTTATTAATCAAGTATATGTCCAAATTTATAAAAGAAATGATCTACATGATCTCCACACGTGATGAACAAAGAATATTGCATGCCAACTCCAAAGGGACGTAATATTGTAACATGAAAAAATAATATGAAGATAGAATTGAATTATGAGTCGAATATAATTGCAAGCATCACATGCCCATGCCCCCTTATTAGTTGTAACAGATGCACCCCACAAAGGGAATTAATAGACCCTCATTACTCTCCTATTTTATTATTTTTTATTGATAGAAATATCTTATAAATATTGATTCATCCGATTTTCGATACTCATATATAAATTCAATTAAATTCAAATTCACGTCGTAGAATTTCATATTTAATTAATATTGCTCATTTGATTATCGTATATAGACTCGACTAAATTCGAATTCATGTCGTAAATTACATATCTTATTAATATTGCTCATTCGATTATCGTATATAGAATCGACTAAATTCGAATTCGTGCCGTAAATTGCATATCTTATTAATATTGCTCATTCGATAATCGTATATAGAATCAACTAAATTCGAATTCATGTCGTATATTGCATAACTTATTAATATTGCTCATTCGATTATCGTATATAGAATCGACTAAATTCGAATTCATGTCATAAAATTGCATATCTTATTAATATTGCCCATTCGATTATCATATATAGACTCGACTAATTTCGAATTCATGTTGAAGAAAGTAAAGAGTTACCAAACAAACATTGGTGAAATCAAAATTTTCGTTAATGATATTCAAGATTTGATATATACATATGAAAAATAGTTTTGTCTATATATCCTTCATATAATTTTCAATATACATTCTTTTGACAAAAGGTGTTCAACTGGTCACCCTTCATTACTTGTGGTCACGCCACTGCTAACAAAGATGATTGATTTGTACCTAACAGAACGTGAACAGGATATCTTTAATCAAGGATGAAGATAGAAACACCACTACTAATAAAGATGATTGATTTGTGCCTAACAGAACGCAAACACGTTATCTTTAATCAAGTTTATATGAAGATAGAGACGTCATTGCTAATAAAGATGATTGATTTGTACCTAACAGAACGCGAACGCCATAGCTTTAATCAAGGACAAAGATAGAGACATCATTGCTAATAAAGATGATTGATTTGTACCTAACAGAACGCAAACACGATATCTTTAATTAAAGAGGAAGAAATATTTATCGCTCTATATGTTTTTCTTTTAAAAAAAAATTGGGGGTAAGGAAAGGAAAAATAAAAAGTGAATTACAATGTAGGGAATCAAACCTTCACTAATAAGATGAAAATTCAGATAACCAATCAACTAAAATTCTAAGATTCCCCTATACGAGAACTATGTTATTGATGGAAATGTATTGAGTGATGAGTCTGTCCATGATGCTAACTTTTCAATGTTGAGGCCATACCTCTCTTTCAATAGGAACTTGACAAGTTTGCAGGGAAATAAATCCAATGAGAGATAGGAACACAGAGAGGATTAAAAAGTAGACTTTTGTGAAAAATTGCACATGAAATGGGAGCTTTTAGCATGTGTAAAGAGATCAGTGTACTCAGAAGAAGCACATGCTTATATGACAAACATGCTTCTAACTTCTCTTCTGGACCCCAATTACCCTTATTTTTGCTTTTTTTCCTGACTACAAGTTAGACTTTTCTTGGTTCTCTATAACTCTCCTTCTAATTTTGTATTAATCCTTTGTCTCATGACTTTTTTTAATGGAAAATTACGCGAATAAGTAAATATATACTAGTTAATTAATTAATATAGTTATAATTTTTCTTAATTACAATCTGCGATTTACTTTTAGCTATAATTACGGGGCTCAGTTTTTTAAATTTTGTATAATTCACATGTTTGTATAATATAATATGTATTGCTTTTGTATAGTGTAATTTTGTATAACTGCTTAAAGTTCAGATGTTTGTGTTTTGTATAAATTTGTTATTTTGAGTTTATATAAAAATAGATGAATTATATAAATCCGCGAATTATACAAACGAGGTAGCTTAAATTGTAGTTACAACCCATAAATATGCAAACTATAGCTATGGAGCATAATTAAGTTTATTATAGTGACTATTTGTGAAAGTTTCCCCTTTTTTAATTGGATACAATTTTTTTAAAAAATAAATTAGGCATAATACATAAGGATATTCACCAATTAAGATTTAGCTCACATTTATACTCTTCAACTTTGAATGTGCACATGTATAAATATGTATTAAATTGAACAAGTAAACATATGTGTCATACATGACGTACTATGTTGTAATTCACATCCTACATGGCGTTCTACGTGTAATATGTCATGTAGGACGCATACGTGTGTCTAATTGTTTAATTTTATACAAGTTTAAGTGTTTACTTGTGCACACTCAAAATTAGAAAGCATAGATTAAACACTATTTTCTACTATCATTCTTTTGATTATTCTTAAAACTAGTTTTTTAGAAAACGTAAAATATGGACTAAAGAAGGTAATAAATTGATTTTAATTTTTTTTATTTCATCTATATCACATGAATTATTAGTCACACAAATACATATAGCTTATTTTAAATTTCATGTTTCAAAAATTATCCTTTCCGCGTTGTTTAATCAAGTAATTTCACATAAATTAAGATAGAAGAATATTATTTTATATCCCCACTCAGAGGCGGACCCACCCTTATAGGTAGGGTGCACGTGCACCCGTTAATTTGAAAAAAATCATGTATATTATGTAAATCTATCTTGAGAAACAGACAGAAATTAGGATATAATTAACAGTGGACCCATGAGAAGCATTAAATTATCATTGCGCTGCTGGTATAGGCCAGAGAAACCACCCTCAAGATATGAGTTCAAATCTCACTAGAGCTCATATTTGAGCTAAGGAAATATATATGTAAATCTATCTTGAGTAGGGATGGCAATGGGGCGAAATCTCGCTAGAGCTCATATTTGAACTAAGATAATATTAGTACATTCAAAATTTATCAAATTCTGGATTCGTCTCTGTCCCCACCTCACCCATCAGTACTTCCAAGAATTATTTTTAATGTTATGGCACTTTGTGGATGATGTTTTTTGGGAGTATTTAATAATAACACTTCTCGCCCAATCCTCAGCGTCCATTGCGCTACTTTTCATTCCTCCGCATCTTTTACCTGTCAGTCTCTATTGACTACTTTACTTCTTACAACGCGGGCCATTCCACCATGTTTTTAAATATGATATGTTGGATTTAGTTAACTCACATCTTAATTATTTTATATATGATAGTATATGTTATTTTTATCATGACTTTACCTACCAAAATTTAAGTAAATAAGAAGAAATCATCAAATGTTTTTATTCTGTTGTAATTTGGATTTTAGTTTTTTATAATTTTATTAATTTAATTAATTACTAGGTTACACTTTTGAGACGCCAAACAATCTACCCCTTTCATAGTTTTCACATAAAGCATGGTATATTAATGGATCTTTGGAGGTTAGTTATGTAGGTATTGAAATTTAATTTGTACAAATAATACAATGTTTGGTAGTTTGGTTAGGAGGTAAGTTGCTTGTATATAAAATTAATACTTCTTCTGTTTCAATTTGTTTGACCTACTTTTTTTTTAATTCATCTCAAAAAGAACGATCCTTTCTTTTTTAGCAACTTCTTAATTTCAACTTTCTCCATTACACGTTTAAAATCACAGGATTAAAGGACATTATTTTGATACATTTGTTGGATCTTAATTAACTTTAGACCACAAGATTCAAATTATTTACTTTAATTTTTTAAACTCCGTATCAAGTATAAACAAGTCACTCAATTTGAGACGAAGGGAGTACGATGTTTTGTTTGCAATATAGAAATTTACATAATTAACATATGCATACGTTATAAGAGAATTTATGTATTATTTTAAGCATGATAGAAGGTGGAATAAGTTATACATAAATAATTGATTAATGTCTACATAAAATGATATATAAATTCTCTCCAAACTATTTCTTACGTTATTAATATCTGCATAACTCTAACCGACTATCAAATAACTTCTAAAGAACTATTAAGTTGGACATCTTGCTGAGATTTAAGTATCAATAATGTGATATCACAAATGGGAAAACCACAGATGTATCTCTGCATTCCCAATTTGATCAGATTGATTAGGAATAAAGAAAATAACACAAAACGAAAATTTTTCTATTTTTAATTCTTTTATCTTCATTGGGCTCAATGAGACAAATGTACTAGCCAAGGACTTTTTTTTATTTCTTCCTGTTTTTATGGGGAGACTAGCTTAACAGCTGGAAATGAAAGCAAGGCATGTGAAGATAATCTCATTTTGTATCTATATCTCTAATCTCTAGACACGTACTATCAAAATAAAGGAAGATGATATCCAAGGTGGTTGAATTAGCAAATCAAACAATTTAGGAGATGTAATTAGACATGACATAACATAATTTTAGCTTATCAGGGACATGAGGTTAGATCGAAGATTACGAAGAATTATAAATTAGAATAGAAGGTTGGTAGGTGGCTGATTGTTATTTTGCTTATCCTTCCATACTTAAATATTTACAATTCACTTGTAAATATTGAATACAAGTAAATTGAGGCTTGATATCAAAGGAACTTTTAAGTATTTTGAGTCTATTATTCAAGGTAATGGGAAATTGACGATGATGTCATATATCGTATTAGTACAAATTGGATGACATGAATTCGGAGTAATGTGTGATAAGAAGGTGCCACCAAAACTTAAAGACAATTAGTTTTATAGAGTGGTGGTTAGACCGACTATATATGTTGTATACTTGTATAGAACGGAGTGTAGGTCAGACAAGAACTCTCATGTTCAGAAGATTAGAGTTGTGGAAATGAGGACGTTCAGGTAAATGTGGACATACTAGGAGAGATAATACTAGAAATAAAGATATTTGGGAGATGGTGAGAGTGGTCTTAATGAAAGATAAGATATAGAAGGCGAGGTTGAAATAGTTCAAACATGTGAAGAGGAGATGCATGGATGCTCTTGTGCATATGTGTGAAAGGTTTACTATACAGATGGGTTCGGAAGAGGCATGACATGACACAATTTTAACATACTGAGGATATGACCTTAGATAAGATTGAGATTACAGAGGACTACAATTTATGATAGAAGGTTCATAAGTAATTGAATGTTGTCTTGCTTATCTTTCTATAAGTTATTGTATTACTCTTGTAGTTTCTTGTTTCTTCAATTTTTGCATCTATTTATTGTTCCTTGTACTTCGACTATCATCTATATTACTTTGTTGTAGTTACTATTTATTTTTTCCCTTTAGAATGCTTTATGCTTTATTTAGTATTTGCCTTGATTTCCTCACCTTTTTTTTTATAGCCGAAAGTTTATTGAAAACAACTTCTTTACCTTTCAAGATTAATAAAATCTGTGTACATATTACTATCTTCTTATACCCTACTTATGGAATAAGAATTATACTGAATATGTTATTATCGTGCAATACAAGTACAAGTAAATATTTAGGTTAAGAGAATGAAAGATATGGAGAGTTTTTGGTGGATTGTGCAAATAGTCTTGTCCTAGATCGATAAAAATAGGTTCTTGATTCAAGTGTATGAGCATGAAAGCATGAGATTATGGCATGGTCCTTTTTTGACTCTATTTTTGACTCATTCACTGAACTCAAGATTCAACCTATTATCCAAATAGTTGTTAAATAACCCCATCCTTATATTCTTTGCCTTTATCCGACATAAAGTTTTATTCTTTACAGTATTGTTCCTCTTCTATGTGAAAAATTATTAATTGGTTGTGCTTAGTATGATGTATATTCCCCTCTTCCTAAAAAATGGGAGTGACTATATATCCACTATAATCTCAATGTCCAAATCATCTTTAAAATACACTCTCTCCGTTTATTTTAATTGTCATGATTTCTTTTCTGAGAATCAAACGATGACTACACATTTTTCATCATATTGATAGGCAAAAAATAACAATTTATAGTACTTTTCGTATAGTTTTTGAATATCTAAATTTTTGTTTAAAATATCAAATTGATGTATCTAATTTAACTTTAAAAATTAGTCAAATTGACTTTCGAAAAGCGCAGCATGACAACTAAATATGGACGGAGAGAGTATATACAATTTTGCTATTCCAGCTATCTCAAACTATTTATTGTGTTAGAATAGATTTTTAACTAATTTATCCTCATTTATATTTTAAGATATAATTTTTCTTTGTTAAGTACTCCACTAAGGTGTTTGCAAGTTTCAAAATAATTATTACAAAAGGTAAGATAGAGAAAAATAAAAAAATAACTGTCTTAAACTTTCAAAATAAATAAATAAAAAATTTAAAATCACGATAAATTTTTAGAATGAAGGTATAGTATTAATATTTTCACAAAATTAGTGGGAAGTCCAAGATTTCATTGATTTCGTACCTAATTCAATTTCAATTAACACATGAGGTATCCAAAATCATATTTAAAATGCAATTATCCATCGAACAACTGATGTGAGACTTCTAACACCTTCCCCCTCCCCGCATGTTCCAATATTGGAGATTTGGAGCATTAACAATATAATATGAGCTTAAAATCGAGTGATCAAACAAGAATTGAAATGAATATAATTGTGATATCTCATGTGAAAATATTAATGGATTTTAAGTTTGAGCTTAATTTAATTCTAAAAAACAAACTCATAAGCGTAGAATGGTAAGTGAAAATTTACTCGTCTTCGATATTCACATTCACATTAAGTCACTAGATACATGATATAAATTTATATATATAGTCTTTTTATACTTAAACATGGTCTCATCAACTAGACATTGTTGAACAATGTCATGTATACATAAATACATTAGTGTTCGAGCATAAAACACATGACTCCAGCAACGGCTATCCATCGTCTTTGTTCACAAATTTGGTGAAGAAGACAGTTTAATTAGAAGAAACTTACAAACAAAATAATGTATCTCGTGAACCCGTATATTATATTCTAGATCCGCCTTTTGTTTATGTATATCGACTTAAAATTTTGTACGTCATCCAATTATTGCACGATAAATTTGTCAATTGAGGGCAAAATATTCGAAAAAAATATGATTTGTAAGCTTTTATAAATTTGTTTTAGTTTTATACAACCTTTTTTTATATAAGAGATTTTCCTTTTTAGATGTGAAAATGTTATTTTCTTCTAGTCATAAGATACCATTTCCTTGGAATGTTTATCACAATCTATAATTGGCGTGGTTTAATAAATTAGGTGGGAGATAAAATGAGGTAAATATCTATTCATATAGAGCGTTTATATCAAATCAACTCAACTTATTCATGATTATGTGATTTAATCATATAATAACAAAAATTAATTAACTAAAATTTAGTATAAAAAATCTTTACATAATTAAACACATATCATGCATCTATTGGTGTGATGCAAACATCATGTACAATTAAATTTTATCCAGGGAATGTGACAAGTCCTTTTTTTCCTACTCGATGTCCAGTATTCTAGATCCCGACTAAATTTAAATTCGCGCAGTGCAAGATCCATTTTTGAGACGGTCCTTACAATAAGAATTATTTCATTCTCAAGTTCGTGACCTCTTACTAATGACAAAAAGATCACAATTATCTCACCACGATCGGATTTAAAGCAAAATGAGGTAAATACCTATTCATATAGAGCGTTTATATCAAATCAATTCAACTTATCATGATTACGTGATTTAATCATATAAAAACAAAAATTAATTAACTAAAATTTAGTATCGAAAGTCTTTACATAATTAAACACATATCATGCATCTGTTGGTGTGATGCAAATATCATGTACAATTAAATTTTATCCAGGGCATGTGACAAGTCCTTTTTTTCTTACACGATGTCCGGTATTCTAGATCCCAACTAGATTTAAATTCGCGCAGTGCAAGATCCATTTTATAGACAGTCCTTACAATAAGAATTATTTCATTCTCAAGTTCGTGATCTCTTACTAATGACAAAAAAATCACAATTATCTCACCACGATCGGATTTAAAGCATGTGACAAGTCACTCTCACCACTAATGCAAACACAACGTCTCGTTGCAACGAATAGTTATTGAAAATGGCATGGCCAATTGCGTGATATGTATGGAACTGCCAAATTTAACTGTCAAGAAAACTCTTTTACAGATAATAAAAGGACTAGCCACAGTAAGAAAGAAAAAAAGCTACTCCCTATTATGCTTTTTTTCCTTCTCTTAAAACTCGTGATCTTGAATAAGTCATATTTAATCGTGTGACAAAACGGGTAACTTATAAAAAAAAATTAAAATATGGTATAACATTCTATCTAATCTTCAAAATACAAACCACCTGCCTTCTCGGTCGAGCTTGTCGCTTCAGGCTTGCCTAGTGCGGGTTACCTTTCCTGTGTGATTTGCTAGCTGTTGATTAGGCACAGGAATTTTACCGTGTGCGCACCCAAAAGATAGCGACTGTGGGTTTTCTTTTGTCATAAAAAAAGAAAAAGACTAACTTAAATTAATTTACCTTAGAAGTTAACATAATTGACTCTCCAACACACCACCAAAATTTTGTAATAGGATGAATAAGATCTATTCCTTTTTAATGAAAGTTTTCGAGTTCGAATCATATGATACGAATCCAAATTAGTTGAGCCTCGCTTGTATCGAATATTTAAAAAAAAGACTAAGCACTAACTGCTAATGTGGGTGACTAAAGGGGCTTAATGATTGCAACCAGGCAGGACGTTAAAGAAACAGGGGACTCCTTCCTTTGCTTTTTTCATTATAAATACAAAGGGGCTGTTTCTTGTTTTTGCCACTGCCTGGGGTTTAATTACTAGTATTA
Organism: Solanum gracilifrons; assembly: GCA_029582605.1. Lineage (NCBI taxonomy): Eukaryota > Viridiplantae > Streptophyta > Magnoliopsida > Solanales > Solanaceae > Solanum > Solanum gracilifrons. The sequence goes on along the minus strand of JAJOOH010006872.1, from coordinate 449 downwards.
CTTTTCAGGTGGGTAGTTTCCAAAATGGCTTCTTGTTCTTCTTCCACAGCAGCTATGGCTATAACCATTTTTCTGTTTTTGTTGAGCTTTGTTACACCTGTGTTTCTTGCTAAACCTATACATCATGCTCACCGTCCTCGTTTTGCTTCTCATAACTATAGAGATGCTCTTGCAAAATCCATTCTTTATTTTGAGGGTCAGAGGTCAGGGAAGCTCCCTTCTAGCCAGAGGATTACTTGGCGTAAAGATTCTGGTCTTTCAGATGGCAAAGCTGTGGGGGTATGTTTTTTGGGTGTTTTTGATACTGCAAATGGCTGTTTTGTTTTGTTTTAACACTAGAAATGGTTCTCTTTTGACATGTGTAGTTGTAAAGGGAGAATCTTGAACTTGTTTTTGTTGGTTTTGGGGTGTAATGGTAATGCAGGTCCTCTTTTGACATGTTTAGTTGT
>JAJOOH010006871.1:0-13045 GCA_029582605.1 Solanum gracilifrons | reverse complement strand
CGAGAATGCCTGACCCGAGGACGCCTGACCCGAGAATGCCTGACCCGAGGACGCCTGACCTGAGAACGCCTGACCTGAGAACGCCTGACCTGAGAACGCTTGACCTGAGAACGCTTGACCCGAGGATGCCTGACCCAAGAACGCCTGACCCGAGGATGCCCGACCCGAGGACACCTGACCCGAGAACGCCTGACCCGAGGACGCCTGACCCGAAGACGCCTGACTCGAGGACGCCTGACCCGAGGACGCCTGACCTGAGAACGCTTGACCGGAGGAAGCCTGACCCGAGGATGCCTGACCCGAGAACGCTTGACCCGAGGACGCCTGACCTAAGAACGCTTGACCCGAGGATGCTTGACCCGAGAACGCCTAACCCGAGAACGCCTGATCCGAGAACGCCTGACCCGAGGATGCCTGACCCGACAACACATTCCTCACCAGAGAACGCCTGACTTGAGAACACATTCCTGACCCGAGAACACTTTCCTCACCCGAAGATACGTGACCCGAGAATGCCTGACCCAAGAACGCCTGACCCATGGATGCCTGACCCGAGGACGCCTGACCTGAGAACGTCTAACCCGAGAATGTCTGACTCGAGGACGCCTGACCTGAGAACGCCTGACCTGAGGACGCCTGACCTGAGGATGCCTGACCCGAGAACGCTTGACCCGAGGACGCCTGACCCGAGTACGCCTGACCCGAGAATGCCTGACCCGAGGACGCCTGACCTAAGAACGCCTGACTTGAGAACGCTTGACTCGAGGACGCCTGACCCGAGGATGCCTGACCCGAGAACACATTCCTCACCCGAGAACGCCTGACTTGAGAACATATTCCTGACCCGAGGATTCCTGACCCGAGAACACTTTCCTCACACGAAGATACGTGACCCGAGAATGCCTAACCCGGGAACGCCTGACCTTGGGACACCTGACCCGTGAACGCCTGACCCGAGGATGCCTGACCTGAGAACACTTGACCTGAGGACGCCTGACCTGAGAATGCTTGACCCGAGAACACCTGACCCGAGAGAGTCTGACCCTAGAACACATTCCTCATCCGAGAACTCCTGACCCGAGAACACATTCCTGATTCGAGGATTCCTGACCCGAGAACACATTCCTCTCCCGAGAACGCCTAACCCGAGAACACATTCCTCACCCGAGGATGCCTGACCCGAGAACGCGAGGATGCCTGACCCGAGGATATCTGACATGAGAATGCCTGACCCAAGAACGCCTGACCCGAGAATGCGTGAGCCTAGGACGCGTGACCCGAGGATGCCTGACCCGAGGATATCTGACATGAGAATGCCTGACCCAAGAACGCCTGATCCGAGGAGGCATACTTCTCGAGGACTCTTGACCTGAGAACACTTGACCCCCGAATCCTTGTGTGCGCTAGAACCACATTTTGGACCTGCAAATTCACCCATGAAGGTTTCTTTGTATTAACAAAAGCTCAAATGGATTTCAGATCAATATAGAGCATATATATAATGCACATTGAATGGTGATAGAATATATTGTATTTGTAATTCTAAAATAAAGGGTTAAGGTTGTTTATCTCTGGTTATTTGACTAGTAATTAATAGTAAGATATATTATTGTTGCTAGAGACTGATTATCCCACCAAAAAACCATAAAATAACCAGATTAAATTCTCCACCTCTGTGTGAATACTTGCATCTGAAGATGAAAAATTAAATAACCTGAAAGAAATTAAAGTTCATGTTGCATATTATTATTATTTTCTGATGTTAACACTTCCACCCCCACCCACACATACGCACACACTTAGAAATTTTAGGAAATTTGGTTTAATTTGTAAACTGATGAGCTCACTGTTGAAGCAGGTAGGTGGCAATACTTTTGTTGTTTCCTTTTTTTTATATAAAAAAAAATCGATTTCTGGTTTCGCTCTTCCATCTATTGTTCCCTAAAATTCTTTCAGTTCAATGTCTAAATTGCTTGATCAAGGCAGAAAAATCTCTTGAGATCAAGTAATTATCTTCAATACTTTATGCTCTGTTCTTATATTGTGTAGATTCTCTATTGTATATGGGAGATTTTCCCAACACAAATAAAATTATTTATCTTATCAAAAAATATTCTTAGTTGTACTTCTTTGTTAATCAGGTAATGAAGATCAAGTTCAGCTAAGAGAGAATGAGAATTCGGAAAGGTGGATCCATATGGACCAAATAAAGGGTCAAAATCATAAAGGTAAAGAAAACAACTTAATAAAGATCAAGAAAGTTAGCTCAGAAGGTTAATTTCCGCTCAAGATTTTTGGTACCTTAGGGAAAAAAAGCAATGGCGATAGTGTTATTACAAAGGCTGGAGCTGAAGTTCCTGCTATAAGGGACAACAAATTGGCTTCTGTAAAATTGGTTATTAGATGCAACGTATGTTGCGACTTCTGATGCTAAGAGCATGAGCAACTGCTGTCTCTTTAGTGGACTCCAATGAAGTAACTGATTGTTGCAGATCAAATTTCAAGGTTACTGTACCCTGAATCGTGTGGATCCTAACTATTTCAGAAAGAGTCATAGTTCATTTGATTGATATAATTATAGCTTCAAGTTTACTTATATCTTTACGACAATAAAGCAGAAATGATCAGCACTCAACACTCCACCACAGATATATAATAGTCAATCAAATAAACCACACCTAAGCTATTAAAATCCAAAATTAACTTCATCAACCATATATTATCTAAATTCACAGCCTCTTATCACTACAGAAACTCAAATCTCATCAAATTCACATCTTTTTCCACTTATTTCCCTTTTAAAATCATATTAATTCAAACAAAAACATTCATATAACATATACATTTAGATTAGACAATAATTCAAAAAAATCCAAAAAAATAAAAATAAAAAACAAGGATACCTCAAGGCCAGCCCTTCACGGTGGAGAGATTTGATGCCTTCAACATTTTCCGTAATTAACTTGCTGATACAAAAGCTCACCTTTGGATTGTTGCTGCCCCCATTCAAGAAGAAAAAAATGAAGAAAATTAGCAAATTCAATAAACATGAAATCAAGAAAAAGAAAACAAAAATACCTTTGATTTCATCTGTTTTTCGAGAATTACAGTTACATCAATGGAGCTTTTCTATAACGGCTATTGAGCTCATCAAGCCACGTAGTAACACTTTCAAAAGTACTCCTTCGACTTATATCTAAACCTTTCTTCACCAGCACTGTCCCAAAACTGAGCTTTCCCATTAATTTCAAGAAGTTGGATCTGAAATTCAAACTCCAATAGTAGCTTTAGAATGAAAATTGAACTCACCCCTTGCTTATCTTGACAATAAATTTGATTTCCCAACTGATGAATTCCCTTATTCTTATGTCAATGGAGCTTTGTATAACGGCTATAATTCATGTTATTTCAAATAAAAAGTGTGGGAGGTGGAACCCATTATTATAATTTATTTTATTTTATTTGTTTTTTAGTAATAAAAGCATTTATTGAGTTACTACTATAAAAACCCTAAATGGAATGAGTAAAGTAAAGGAAGAGGGAGAGTGGAGCTTTATGTTTTTGCACGTTTCTTCATAAATAATAATTAATATTAATATTTATATTACGGAAAATGATTTGAAAAATAAGTAATTGATATTGAGATTTGAGAGAATAAATTAATTAACTTTGGACATAACCCATCTTATGAAAAAATTAATCCATAGTTATTCCAAACCTTTAATCTTTTTGATAATTTGATTCTTTTATAATGAAAGTTCAACTTAGTACATCTGTAAAAGTGACAATGGTATTACTAAAATTTGCTTGGACATGAATAACTCTCTTTTACATTCTACGTGCACTCTTACGTGAACCAATATGTCCATTCCGATGCGAACTAATTATCGGTATTACTTTTCTCATACTTTATCGTCTCATTAATATGAGTCAAAGATATATGGATATACCTATTTCATGTCAAAACAAATTCTTTATCGAGCAACAAACATATATATATATATATATATATATTGTACATTATATTCAACATAATTATCATGTCCGATTGGCACAAATCATATCGGATCATCAAAAAATTTGCGTTGAGAGAGGACAAAGAAGTGGGTTCATATAGGATGGGCCAGTTATTCAAATTCAATTCACCAGCCCAAATGTCTCATAACCCATTGGGACCTAGAGACATTTTGGCCCGCCAATTTCAAACGACGTCGGAGTAGCCGTATCTGGTTCGTCATCGATCTGTTTTTCCGACGACATCTCATTGTAAGTTATTTCATTTCTCTCTCTCCAGATTCAATGCTCGTAAAGTTTCTATCAGTTCCCTGCTCACAGCCATTTTAGTAAAAATACGAACTATGAATTGAGCTGAGTTCGTATATCTCAAGAGTTATCAGTTCAGAAATTGTTACACATTGCGTGAAATTTACAAATTTTAAGCAGACTTTTTGTTTACATTTGTTCGAATTACTATTCACTTTAAAACATGCAAATTGTCTTGTCTGGTTCATATATATCATATTGTATAATTTGTTGCTGCAGAAATGAAAATTTTGGGATGAAGATCCGAGTAAAGAGGAATGGATATGGAGGATTCCAACTAGTTTGGGATTGATGCGTAGTCGAATGATTGATTGATTGTTTTTTTCACAATTTTCTTTTCTAGCTTTTCAACATTCCTTCTAGAAAATAATAGAGTACTAATTTGGAGAGACATAAGGTAATCTTAACTTCCTTACTATTATTATGTTTGTACTATATAAAAATGTATTTTTTCTTTCATTTTCATTTAAATTATGTAATCAACAAAAATTTGATGATTATATTGTATATACCAATCAAATTTTGAGGCATCTTTCATACTGTCAAATAATTGTTCCAGCAAATTGAGATTTACATTTTTTGAAATTATTTGGTTGTTCTATATTTGGAAATTTGTAAAGGGGTTCATAATATGGATATTTATATTAAATTAAATGCAAATGCATTGTTCATATGTTTCCTCTTTTTTTTTTTAAATAATAATTTGGCAGGCTTTATTAAGCTAAGGATTTTAGGAAACATCTTTTCTGTCTGTCTAATTTTTTTTTCCATATTTCACTTGTAAAATTACATTAAATATGTTATTGTTGTTACATTATTAGAGGATATTTAATATATATTTTTTGATGTGAAATTGTAATTGTTTCTGTAAGTTATCATGATTTGGTGTGATATAGGTGCTCTGATTGTCGAGATGTATGGAGGAGTAGACATGAAAAAGGTTCTTGCAGAAGCATCTTGTCATTTGAGTATTTTCATGGATCTCCCAAAATAATTAAAAAAATGGCTGGATAATAAAGAGATGTTACATGAAAAATTATGTCATTATATTGTAATTGATTGATTTATTAGTTTCACTATTCATGCATATTAGAAGGTTTGGTTTTATTTTTTGGTAAATATTATTAAATTTTTTAATTATATTGTTTAGAAAATATTAATTGTTGAATTCAAACTATTATGTTTTGATCGCGGGTTCAAAATTTATTTTAAAATGAAAAAGTGTTAATTATATGTTCAAAACTTACTTCCCAATGAAATGTGTTAACTATAATGTTCAAATAATTTTAAGCACAGATAAGCTTATTTTGTTACTATTATAATAGAGTAGTTAACATGAATTTATCAATAAATTAACAAGAAGTCTTGACTAAAATTGTACTTAATAATTTTAAACTTAACAAGTATAAGGAGCTTTTAATTTAAAATTGTGTTAAGGCTTGACAGATAGTCTTAGATAAATTTTAAATTTTTACTTTATTAATATGTCATATTCCTCTTGCTAAAGTATATTAAGTGGATATTTATTTTTTAGAAGGATTGTAAAATATTTTTATATTTACATTTTTCTATTAAAATCTTTAGTAACTTATTGACTAGTGCTAAATAGTTATATCAATCTTATATATCACAATACAATTAGGAAGAGAAAAAGTGAGGGTGATATTTTTCTTTGGTCAAGAATACAATTATATTTTATTTTTTTAGATTTCATTTTTATTTATGTGCTATATTAAAAGAACTAAAAAAATATATTTAACCCTGTTAATTATCTAAATGCGCAATGTTGTCACGATCCAGACCGTCGTGATTGGCCCACACTAACACTCCGGTAAGAGAACCACTACTACAACCCAAACCAAGCAAATAATCTAAAAACTAAGGCAATAAAAATAGAGTTCCCATAAACTCTAACAAAAGTCTAACAATAATAACTAACAATGCGGAAGAATAACCTAGAACCTGAAAGTCAATGTACCAAAACATCTAACAATGATCCAAGTCTAAACAAGAAGGGATACAACCACCTACTAATGAACTAACTAAAACAAATGTCTAAGTCCAGAAATGGTGGACTTAGACGAAAGAGAATTCCAGGGCAACCCGAAAGAACTCGCTCACCCTTGAATTCGAAGTGACGATCACTGATCTCCTAAGCGAAGTCTGTCAGTAGCCGCTTGAAGATGCCCTGTACTCAACAAAAATAAGAGCAAGTGCAGTATCATTACACAACCACAGTGTACTGGTAGGATCACGCGGCTATCCCACTAGTGCAACATAAACAAGTCAAGACAACATTATAATCACATGCATATATATCAACATATACAATATTATCAACATTTATGAACAACAAGCAACTTCACATTTTATATCAAATCATTGGTTCTCTCATGGAACCCAAACCCAAACAGTTAGCATGTCGAAACGTGGCAATCGATCCAATTTTTATGCCGGAACGTGGCAACCGATCCAAGTTAGTTATGCCGAAACGTGACAACCGATCTCATTCACACACCACAATCACAATCCCAAGTATATCATCAAGATCATACATTTAAGTCATGATTTCATGGCATTCATCAATTATCTATCTCATTTACAATAAGTGTGATCAATATTGCAACATTCATACATATACAAGTATCACAATGAAGCAAGAACAATCATACATCACACAATCACAGAATCACAACCATCACCTACCTTGAAACAAGCTTGAAACCCTAAGAAACTTGATCCTTCCCTTTCTGGATTCTTTTTGCTTGTTCTTGGTCTACAAACAATTAATATAATACGGGAATCAATAAACAATTATTAATTACACAAATTACTAATAATTCTATGAACCCTAATTCAAACCAATTATCTCAATTATCTAAATTATGGTTGTTTCCACCATAAAATCTATAACAAAACCTTCCTCCAACAATATTCACCCATTCTATTACGTTCTACGGATCGAAAAACAGATTCGGGAGTGAAAAGCTTACCTTTAGCCTCAAAAATGGTGAAAAATGAGTAGGAGTCACCTGGGAGTCGTTCCTTACCTCAAAAAGTTGAAAAGTGCGTAATGAGGTCGTTTAGGGGTTTATTAACGACTTGAATTTGCGTTAGGCCTGCCGCAGCGGCCACCACCTCACCACAGCGGCAAAAGTCCCCGCCAAAGCGGCCCAAACGAAACAGAGTGCTATTTCAAGAATTCCAAAATTCTCATTTCACAACACACCTCTAACCTATGACGCTCAGTAAATATCTTTTACGCTAAGATTGATTTCGGAAGTTCTACTCGCCCGAATTCAATTCCCTAAATTCGTACGGATTCCTTAACGAGTTATCTAGCTACTCATGTAATCAAAATCATAAATGATTCACCCGATTGTTACCAGATTTCCCTACACCTCAATGACTCCGATTTAGTCTAAATCTGGACAAGTTTGGGAAAATCCAAATACTACGAAAAAGTTTTCCAGCCCAAAATTTCCCCCCGTTGGCTTTTCTATAACGACAGGAACATGTCATTACAATAGATACCAATTTACCCATCACTCGCCCCCGAGTGACAAAACTTAGGAAAATAGGCTAAGGAAGGAATGAAGTAATACCTGAATCGACGAACAATTGGGGATACGTCTCTCGCATGTCCCTCTCGATCTCCCAAGTAGCTTCCTCAACTGGACGATGATTCCATTGCACTTTCACGGACTTAATCTCATTGGTCCTTAACTTGCGCATATCACGATCAAGAATTGCAACCGGTCCTCCTCATATTGGAGGTCCTTGTCTAACACAATTGTGTCCCACTTAATGATATAATCCCCGTAACCATGATACCTCTTCAACATGGACACATGAAATATCAGATAAACACTTGATAAATTAGGAGGTAAAGCCAATCTATACGCTACCGGTCCCAAACATTCAAGAATTTCAAATGGACCAATGTATCTAGGACTTAGCTTACCCTTATTACCAAATCTCATCACCCCTTTCATGGGTGATACCTTAAGAAGAACATCTTCACCAGATTGAAACGCCATGTCTCTTACTTTATGATTCACATACTTCTTTTGTCTACTCTGGGCTACTAGAAGCTTAGCTTGAATACTCATAACCTTATCTTGAGCATCATTCACTAAATCAACATCTAATGGTTTCACATCTCCAGCATCAAAGCATCTTATGGGTGATCTACATCCCCTCTCAGGTAATGCCTCAAATGGTGCCATATCAATGCTGGAGTGATAACTATTATTAGAGGAGAATTCACACAAAGGTAAGAACTTATCCCAATGCCCTCCAAAATCAATCACATATCCCCTCAACATGTCTTCTAACACTTGAATAGTCCTCTCTGACTGTCCGTATGTCTGTGGATGGAATGTTGTACTAAAAGTGAGTTGTGTGACCAATTCATCATGCAATTTCCTCTAAAATTTGAAAGTGAATTGGGTACCACGGTCTGAGATGATAGAGAGGGTCACCCCATGCGACCTCACTATCTCTTTCACATAAACTTTAGCCAATTGTTCGGCATTATACTCTATTTTTACCTGAATAAAATGGGCTGACTTGGTCAATCTATCAACCACTAACCAAATATAATCAAACTTCTCCAAAGTCTTGGGAAGACCAACCACAAAATTCATGGTTATTCTTTCCTACTTCCATTCCGAAATTGGCATTCTTTGAAGAAACTCCGCAGGCCTTTGATGTTCATACTTCACTTGTTTACAATTTTGACATTTTGCCACAAACTCCGCTATGTCTTTCTTCATGCCCGACTACCAATAAATTTGCTTCAAATCTCTATACATCTTGGTCACACCCGGATGAATAGAATATCGCGAGCCATGAAACTCTGCCAACAATTTCTTAATCAAGTTATCTACTCTAGGAACACATATTCTCCCCTTAAAATTTAGCTCACTATCCGCATCAAGAGTGGTCTCTCGTGCCTTAACCATCGCAGTCTTCTTTCTAAATTCCTCCAAATTTTCATCTTCAAATTGTTTGGCCTTGATCTCTTCAATGAACGTAGCCCTTACCTCAATACTAGCTAGCACCCCACCTATTTTTGAGATGCCCAATTGCATGAACTTAGACTCTAAGGTCTGAATTTCTTTAGTCAAAGGTCGCTTGGCTACACTTAAGCAAGCTAAACTATCCATACTTACCGCTTTTTGACTCAAAGCGTCTGCCACTACATTAGTCTTGCCCGGATGGTATTGAATGGTCACATCATAATCTTTAAGGGGTTGTTTGGTAGAGTGTATTAGGAAAAATAATGCGTGCATTAAGTGTGTGTATTAGTAATACCTTGTTTGGTAGTCCTTTTTATGTCATGTATAACTGATGCAAGCATTAGTTATGCACTATATTGTGTATTAAGTTGTGTATTACTAATACCAAGAAATTCTAGGTATTAGTAATACATAGCACTTTAACACTTGCATTAGATTATATAATTACAAAACTACCCTCAAAGCCTTTTAAAAAGACATTTTCCATAGTACTTGTTTTAGAAACTTTTCATCTACTCTGTACTTTGTCAATGGAAAGTCAAGACTGAGCTTCTTCTTCCTTCTGCTCAATCAAACATTGTTTGCTCATCTCCAAAAGGTTAGTATTCTTATCTTTCATTATTATTTGATTTTTCTACCTCTATTTCACAATTTGGGTATAGTTCTTTCTCTATCAAAATCAACGATTTAGAGTTTTTGCCAACCATTTTGGAATGCAATCAAAGTGTTTTGTTAATTTTAAGTTAGCAAATAGTTGTGAAAAAGTCAGTCGTCCAAAGTTAATAGATCTGATGATGATATTTAGGTTTAGCTTGTTTTTTAATATGCTTTGAGTTCATCTATTTCACTCTTTATATGGTCGAAAATTATAAATTTATGCACATAGCTACTTATTTAAAAGCTTTATATGTGTTCATTCCTATTTTTATGAAAAATATAGGTGTTATTATGGATCTTCAACCATCATCAGGTGTTGAATATATTATTCTTGTGGAGGTATTGTTTCAGCAAGTTCTTGTTCTCCTTATTTGTCTTTTCATGGCTAGTTATGGTCATTCTCTAAGAAGACGATGTCGAAACAAACGTGAGGTTAGGTATCATATGAGTGTTCGAGTTCCGAAAATCATTTCTCACTTACACTATATCATAAATGATAATGGTAGTGTATGTATCGATAAGTTAAGAATGGATAGAAATGCCTTTCACACTCTAGTTCTCTTAACTAAGGATATTGGAGGTCTGATTGATAGTAAAAGTATGTCAAGCAGCGAAAAATTAGCAATTTTTTAAATATCTTAGCTCATCATGAGAAAAATAGATCCATCAAGGTTGATTATATTAGATCGGTTGGAGCGTAAGTCAGGCTTTCAATGAATGCTTGAGTGCTATTCTCAAACTAGCTCCATTGCTACTTGTTAATCCTAAACCGGTGCTTGAGGATGGGATTGAAAGATCGATGGAAATGGTTTGAGGTAAGTGAAATTGTCGTTTAGCATCTTTTAACTAATATACAAAATATGCAGTTTTAACAGTTTTAGAAAAATATTATATATTTTGAGATAACACTATAATTTATCTTAAATGGTTGTTTAGGTGCACTAGATGGTACTTACATTCTCATTGGAGTTCCAATCCAACACAAACCAAGATATAGAACAAGAAAATAAGAGATAGCAACTAATGTTTTGGGAGTTTGTGATAGAAATCTCAATTTTACTTATGTGTTACCTGGATGGGAAGGTTCAACTGCCAATGATCGTGTATTACGAGATGCTATAGTACGAAGGAATGGTTTGAAAATTCATGAGGGTAGGCCTCTTATATGCTTTCAAGTTACATTATAGAAAGAATGGTACTAGTAACTAATTATATATTTGTATTATAGGTAACTATTATTTGTGTGACGGAGGATATACGAATGGAAAAGGATTTCTTTCACCTTATCGAGGTTATAGATATTGGTTAAAGAATTGGCGCGACGATAATCCATCGCCTCGATGTAAAGAAGAGCTTTTCAACATGAGGCATGCTAGAGCTCGTAATGTAATTGAAAGGGTTTTTGGTTTGTTGAAAGGACGTTGGGGAATTCTTAGAACTTCTTCATGGTACTCGGTTAAGGTTCATAACAGGATCATTAGTGCTTTTTGCTTGATTCATAATTTCATTCGTGGAGAAATGGAAGTGGATCCCTTAGACATTGATATAGAAGAATAAATGGAGTATCAACACTAGAATATTGATGTTGTTGAATCGTCGGAGGAGTGGACCACTTGGAGGGATGAGTTGGCTCAATCAATGTGGAATGCAAGATTTAACAATTGACATATTGCTACATTTTGAACTATATTGCTACTTATTAGCTATAAAACCTTTTTGGACTTCATTTGCTCTTTAGAATTGGCCTAGTATAAATTGTTTAACTGCCAGAAACTTCTGATTTTTTGTGACCTTAATTGCACACCCTTATGTACTCTTCATATGTCTTTTGTTATATGCTTTAGTTTATAGTGAATCTTGTGATATTTGGTTCTTTCTGATTTTTTTTTTTATAATCTGTTGCACAAGTTCTTACAAGCGAAATGTATAGTCAAACATCATCAAATAAGAAATCAAAAAAATCAAGCGACACAACACCTTCAACACGAAGGACATGGATTCCAGAAGAAGAACAAACTATTTTAGACGAGCTTAAAGAGTTGTGTGATAATGGTTGGAGAGGTGATAAGGGAACCTTTAGACCAGGGCACTTGATGGAGTTAGAGCATTATATACACAAATATCATCCTAGCAGTGGATTGAAAGGTGAACCACACATCACAAAAAAAATAATGAGATATTGGAAAAGATGCTATGAAAGTATAGTTTTGTTGAAGACTCGAAGTGGTTTGGGATTTCAATATAGTGATGGAACTATAATAGTTGACGATCCAAAACATTGGATTGACTTTATAAAGGTAATTAATATGTTTTTTTTTATTTCATATGGTACTTTCCTTGTTAGTTACTTTAATTATTCATAGTTGATGTGCCTTTAAACTAGCGATCAAGTAAATTGTTATCATCACATATACAATAACATCTAGCCTCTCTTTAGATTCTTTTACAATTAATTAATATCATATTGTTCTATTTTATTTTTTAATTTTATAGATTGATCCACAACCAAGAAAATGAATACTAATAAATGGCCACTATTTGAGGATTGAGAAGAAATCTTTGGTAAGAATAGAGCAACAGGAGAGTTCGCTGAAGGGCCGCTAGATGCTACTGAAGAAATTCAAAAGAGTCAAGCTCCACAACATTCTAATGACATGAGTTTGGGATTTCCTATTGATGTTGATGATGAAGAAGAAAATGCTTACCATAACTCTAAAGTTGGTACTGAAGAAGCATAAAATGCCACTGGACAAGATGAATTTGCTATAGCTGAAGATTTCACCGAACCTAGTTCATTTACTGGAGCTGAAAATGTCACTGGACCTAGCGTATTTAATGAAGGACAAATGTTGTTGGTTCTGAAAATGAACACGCTGGATCCCGAAAAAGTCATAAACAAGGTGAGTACTCTAAAAGATCATCTTCTAATGTTAACGACGAAGAAAAAGCAAGAAAAGGAAAAAAATAGTAGAGGATGATAGTGAGACATTTCTTAAGGGTATGATGGAAGTTATGAAAAACTTTACTGAAAGTCAAGACAA